>WOXC01010611.1:600000-842026 GCA_011680675.1 Gymnobelideus leadbeateri
TATTCAACTCTGATTTTTTCATCAAGAATACTTGAAAGTTGGGGCGGCTATGTGGTGCAGTGAGTAAGAACGCTGGCCTCTGAGTTGGGATGACCCAGGATTGAAACCGGCCTCAGAAAATGAGCACCCACACATAAATAATGACTAGCTGTGTAACCTTGAGCAAGTTACTTAACCCCAATTGCTTTAAAAAAAAAAAGAATACTTGAAAGTCCTCTATTCCACTGAATGACCATATTTTCCCCTGAAATATGATACTCATTTTTTCTGGGTAGGTGATTCTTGGTTTTAATCCCAACTCCTTTGACCTCCAGCATATCATATTCCAGGCCCTTTGATCCCTCAATGTAGAAGCTGCCAGATCCTGTGTTATCCTGATTGTGTTTCCGCAATATTCAAATGTTTCTTCCTGACTGCTTATAATATTCTCTCCTTGATCTGGGAATTTTGGAACCTGGCTATAATATTCCTAGTAGTTTTCTTTTTGGGATCTTTTTCAGGAGGTGATCAGTAGATTCTTTCAACCTCTATTTTGCCCCCTGTTTCTAAAATATCTGGGCAGTTTTCCTTGAGAATTTCTTGAAGATGATTTCTAAGTTCTTTCTTTGATCATGGCTTTCAGGTAGTCCAATAATTTTTAAATTATCTCTCCTGGATCTATTTTCCAGGTCAGTGGTTTTTCCCATGAGATATTTCACATTGCCTTCTATTCTTTCCTTTGTTTGGATCTGTTTAACAGCATCTTGATTTCTCATAAAGTCACTAGCTTCCATTTGCTCCAGTCTAATTCTGAAGGAATGATTCTCCTCAGTGAGCTTTTGAGATTCTTTTTACCTCTGGCAAATTTGGCTTTTTAAGGCATTCTTCTCCTCATTGCCTTTTTGAGCCTCTTTTGCCATTTGAGTTAGTCTATTTTTTAATGTGTTATTTTCCTCAGGCAGGCTGTTGACTCATTTCATAATTTTCTTACATCATTCTCATTTCTTTCCTCCACTTCTCTTATCTGCTCCTTAAAGTCCTCTATGGCCTGTAACCAGCTTGTATGTTTTTTGAAGCTTTTGGTGCAGGAGTTCTGACTTCACTATCTTCTTCCTGTTCCATGCTTTAATCCTTTTTGCCCCCAAAATAGGAGTCTAATGTTGGAGTCTTCTGTTTCTTTTGCTTCCTTTGCCTAGGCACGTTGCCACTCAATTAGTTGACTTTTGGGCTTTTTGCCACAGTAGGACTCTGCCACTAGACAGGGGAGCTTCTGTCCCGAATGTTGGGGTTTTCTCAGCTGCCTGAGGTATTAGTTGGGTGCCCTCTCTGAAGCATCCACATGCTTTGGCAAGCTGGTCACACACCCCAAGACCTCCACCCTAGACTGCAATCCAGATCCAAGAAGGTTAAAGCAAGGGTGATTACCCCTCAGACTGATCACTTGGTCCCCATACAGTCTGCAAGTAAGGAGCTGAAGCAGCTGTGTGTGGCTGTGGCTACAGGGCTGTGGGGTCTCAGCCGCTTCTCACATTGGGGGCAAAAGCCAATGTACTCCCAGCTACTAGATCCCAAAATTCACATTGTTCTGACCTCTTACTTTGTCCTTGACATCTATATATTGATAATTCTGGAAACTGCCATAGCTGCTCTGAAGTCCCTCCAGCTGGTGGTTGTTTAGGCCTACGCTGGGGCTAAAACTTCTGGGTTGTGTGGTACTGGGGTTGGCTCCTAGAGTGCTGCACTGGCCACTCCCTGCCAGGCTGCTGGGCTCCTGGGCTGCTGGGCTGTTCTCAGTGGGAGGTTAGCTTCTCTGTGTCATTTTGTGAATTCTGTAGTTCCAAAGTTTGTTTAGAGCCTTCTTTTACTTGAATTGGGAAAGGTGGAAGCCAGAGCCCTGTGGAAGTCCTGTTTCTACTCAGCCATCTTGACTCTGCCTCCCTGTGCTTCCTTATTCCCTGAGACACAACAGTATTGATGAATATTAAATAAATTTAGTTGATAAAGCAGCAGTAGTGTTTGAGAGGATTAACTCCAATTTTGAAAGAAGTTCTATGAAATAGTATAGCATGTTACAGAGAAATCTTTTGTGAGAGGAAAAGTCAATCAAAGTGGCAAACTTCATTGTTGTCTTATTTTAAGAAACTGCCACAGTGATCCCAGTCTTCAGCAATCCCCACCCTGATCAGTCAGCAGCTACCAGTACTGAAGCACAAGCCTCCACCAGCAAAAAGATTACTATTGACTAAAGACTTAGATGAAGGCTAGTATTTTATAGTAATAAAGCACTTTTAAAATTAAGGTATGTACATTACTTTTTAGATACAGTACGCTTGCACACTTAATAGACTACAGTATAGTGTAAACATAACTTTTATATAAACTGGGAAAAGTCTGTGTGACTTGATTTATTGTGATATTTGCTTTATTGCAGTGTTCTGGAACCAAAGCCACAGTATCTCTGAGGTATGTATATATGTGTGTGCATTTATATGCGTGTATGTTTGTACATATGTATGTATATAAATTGTGAGTAGTAAGTTAAATCTCCATGGTCTCAACTGCTTTCTCTCCCCTATCGCCCCCCCCCACCCAATAGATGAAGAGTAATAAGAACATCATAAATAAAGGAGAGATAATTATCACCTAAAATAAATTCAGTTATAGGATCATAGATTTCAAGTAAGAAGTGACCTTAGAAGTCATTGAAACTACCTCTCCCTCATTTTACAGATAAGAATCTCAAGGCTTAGGAAGACTGAGTGACTTGCATGTGGTTACACAGTTAGTAAGAGTCTGAGAGTATACTCTGGTTGAAGTAATAAGGAAATTGGGGACTCATCTCTCTTCCTAATTTCTCTCCCAACTCCTCCCTCTGTGCAGTTATCCCTTCCACATTGTGATTTTCCCCATTCCAGTTTCGATGTATCATGGGTCTGCATAAGAAATTAAATGGGAATGGGAGGGGGGTGTTTTGCAGAAGCTGCAAACAAGATCCAAAGGCAAGGAGATGACACAGAAAAAAGGATTTTTACTTAACATTGACCTAAATATAGCCTATGACCAAATACTTAATCCACATTTTTCAATAAGGTAAACACTGCATAAAAGAAAGAAGAAAAAAATTCAGATTTCTTCTCAGATATGAAGAAAGGGCCAAAATATTTGAGGTGGATTTTCCAGATCAGAGAGATGCTATGCCCCTAAGCCCCAGAATATGGAAGGGATAACTGTACTCCACTCCTGAATTGAACAGACTAAAAAGGATGACAGTCATTTTTAGCCCCTAGTGGTAGGGAATGTTTTGCTGTTGTTTGGAGACAGCTCTCCTTTCTAGCAGTTTCTTTGTGATTTGAGAATCTTTTACATTATTTACCAGAATCAGAACCTAAAATTCCCATAGTTACTAATTCAGGGAATTTTTAAGACTGCCTCTTTTTGATTCATCAACAAATCAAGAAGTCAGGGGAATTGAGATTTTAAGTGACTTTTGGCTTATGAACAAAACCTCTGGTTCTATTGTGGGCAAAGGGAACAATTTAAATATAATTATTTAAAGTTATTAATTTAGGCTGATGATTTTATTGCGGTTTACTTTTTTCTTTTTCTCATTTTTTTCCTATATGGACGGACATGAAGATTAATCATTAATGATTTGATGCCACTTTGGAAGGAAGTTTCCAGTGGAATGCTCCAGGGGCCTGTGCTTGGTCCTATGCTATTTTAACATTTTAATCAGTGAGCTGGAGGGCAGCATGTTTCTCTTTCCTCTAATGTTTACTGCTTGCCCATCCTCTGACAAATCACTTAACCTCCATGGGTTTTAATTTCCTGATTTGTAAAATGAGAGAATTGGACTAGATGACTTCTGAGGTCCCTTCCAGCTCTAGATCTATGAGTCTTTGGAATTTAATAAGAACAAATGAAACATCTTACACTTTGGTTTAAAAAAATTGATTCCAGGGGGGGCGGAGCCAAGATGGCGGAGTAGAAACAGCTAGTCCAAGCCTCTCTGCCCCCAGATTCTCCACAAACCATGTAAAAAAGGACTCTGAAAAACTTCTGGAGCCCCAGCACCCACAGAACGACACAGAGAAGCTAACCTCCCGCTGAGGACAGCCCAGCACCCTGCAGGAAGGACCAGCGCAGCGGTCTGGGAGCCGGCAGCGCAAGCGCAGAGCGCAGGAGCCAAGCCGAGCCCAGGTCCACGTGAGCCGAGGTTTTAGCCCCAGGGCGGCAGGGCCAGCAGCCGGCTGGAGGAACCCCAGAATACCAGGAGCTGTGGCGACTCCAGAATTATCAACATAGACATGCCTAGGACAAAGTAAGAGGTTAGTGTCCTATGGACTTTGGGACCTGTATTTGGGGAATGCGTCAGCTCCCTCCCCTGGGGGCTAGAAGCCGCTGAGGAGACACGCCATTTTGTAGTTTTCAGAGGCATTTCCGGCTCCCAGCCTACAAATCGTGGGGAGATCCAGCGATCAGTCTTGGGGGGTAATCGCTCTTGCTTTAACCTCCCTGGATCTGGATTGTGATCTAGGGTGGAAGTTGTGGGTGGGTTTACAGCTTGCCAGAAACGGAAGTTGCCCCCCACACGTTCGGGACGAAAATTCCTCTAGCTGGCCTTAAAGCCATAGTGTGGCAACAAGCCCAAAAGTCAAGCAATTAAGTGGCAACATGCCAAGGCAAAGGAAACAGAAAAATGCAACCCTAGACTCCTATTTTGGGGGCATAGAGCGGGAAAAGGACTGTGAGGTCAGAAGTCCTGCTCCAAAAGCCCCAGGGGAAAACATGAGTGGGTTGCAGGCCATAGAGGACCTTAAGAAGGACTTTAAAAATCAAATAAGAGAAGTGGAGGAAAAATTGGAAAGAGAAATGAGAAGGATGCAGGAAAAGTATGAAATGAGGGTCAACAGCCTGACTGAGGAAAACAACACCTTAAAAAATAGACTAACTCAAATGGCAAAGGAGGCCCAAAAGGGCAATGAGGAGAAGAATGCCTTAAAAAGTCGAATTTGCCAGATGGAAAAAGAATCTCAAAAGTTCACTGAGGAGATTCATTCCTTCAGAGTTAGACTGGAGCAAATGGAAGCTAGTGACTTTTTGAGAAATCAAGATGCTGTTAAGCAGATCCAAACAAATGAAAGATTAGAAGGCAATGTGAAATATCTCATGGGAAAAACCACTGACCTGGAAAGTAGATCCAGGAGAGACAATTTAAAAATTATTGGACTACCTGAAAGCCATGATCAAAGAAAGAACCTAGAAATCACCCTTCAAGAAATTCTCAAGGAAAACTGCCCTGATGTTTTAGATCCAGAGGGCAAAATAGAGGTTGAAAGAATCCACCGATCACCTCCTGAAAAAGATCCCAAAAAGAAAACTCCCAGAAATATTATAGCCAGGTTCCAGAATCCCCAGATCAAGGAGAAAATACTACAAGCGGCCAGGAAGAAACAATTTCAATATTGTGGAAACACAATCAGAATAGCCCAGGACCTGGCAGCTTCTACACTGAGGGATCGAAGGGCATGGAATATGATATTCCAGAGGGCAAAAGAACTGGGAATGAACCCAAGGGTCACCTACCCAGCAAAACTGAGTATTTTGTTTCAGGGGAAAATATGGTCATTCAGTGGAATAGAGGACTTTCAAGCATTCTTGAGGAAAAAACCAGAATTGAATAGAAAATTTGACATCCAGACACAAGAAGGAAGAGATGCCTGAGAAGGTAATCAGGGAAAAGAAATCAAAAGGAACTTATCAAAGTTGAACTATTTACATTCCTATATGGAAAAGCAATAACTGTGACTGATGATATCTTTCTCACTGTGAAAATAATGGAAGAAGGGTGTGTGGTCATATGAATACATATGTGAATGTGTGTGTATATGGTTACAGTTATATATGGATAGAGGGCATAGGTTGATTTTGTTGGGAAGGGAGAATACTCAAGGGATGAAATTATGAGGTGAGAGAGGAAAGTGGCAAGAGGAGATGGGGAGAGACATGGTAGGGTAAACTATCTCATGTAGGGGAAGTGGGTGCAAAGGAGGGGGAGAATAAGGAAGGCTAAAAAGGCAAAACCACATTCACATTGAATTTGGTTCAGGGAGAAAATGACATACATACTAAATGGGATATCTCAACCTGCAGCAGGATAGGGGAAGGGGGATGAGAGGAGGGATGATGGATGGGAGGGCATCCTTGGGGTGAGGGGAGGTTGGAAGTACCCACTATAGAAGAGGGACAGGATCATGTAGGGAATGGACCAGGTGGGGGTGGGATGAGTGGGAGGGAATTATAAGCAGCCTTGTACAATATATCTACTATGATAATGTTTTGCATAGCTAGACATGTACAACATATACTGAATTACTTATATCCCAAGAAAGAATGGGTGACAAGGGAGGAAGGAAATGGATCTGAAATTCGAGGTCGTAACATTAAATGTTTCAAATATATATATAAATACTATTATTAATACTCTTTTGCCTATAATTGGGAGATAAGATGTGCAGGCATTGGGACACAAAGATTCATCTTCCTCTAATGGAAAAGTCGATGGGGGTATGGGAGAAGGTATGGGAGAGAGCAGATTGGAGGAAGCGATATCTTGTGGGACTGCTATTCTGGGAGGTTGGGTAGGGGAATAATGGGGGGAAAATGATTGTAACTCAAAATCTGGCGGAAATGAATGATGTAAAACAGAAGTTAATAAAGTATTTGTTTTAAAAAAATAAAGAAAGAAAGAAAGAAAAAAAATAAAATAAAATAAAATGTACTTTTAAGACAATTACAAAAAAAAAAATTGATTCCATAATTGCAAGTTGGGGAGGAATGGCTAGACAATGGTTTGATTGGTAAAGATCTCCAGGTTTTAGCAAACTACTAATATTAGGAGGCAGCTATCTGGCTCAGTGGAGAGAGATGGGCCTGGAATTAGGAAGACCTGAGTTCAAATCTGGCCTTACATATTTGCTATCTGTTTGACCTTGGGCAAATCACTTAACCTTCATTTGCTGTAACCCACTGGAAAAGGAAATGGCAAACCACCCCAGTATTCTTGCCAAGAAAACCCCTTCTGGGGCCACAAAGAAGTCAGATATGACTGAACAGCAGCAACATAATATTAGACTGCATTAAGGAAGGCACAGTGAAACCACCCCCCCACCCCCACCCCCCAAAAAGTATAATTTTCCCAACTCAGCTCTACTCAGGTCACTTAAAGAATTTTGGAAATTGTATTCTCTTCTTGGAGCCCATATTTTGGGAAGGATATAAAAAGCCAGGTGTGGCACACTCTTATAATCCCTACTTCCAGGGAGACTGAGGCTGGTGGATCACTTGATCTACAAGTAGAGCTACAGTGTGCTAAGTCAAATAGGTATTTACACTAAGCCTGGCACCAATATGTTGAACTCTCAGGACCTCACCAGGCCACCTAAGGAGAGGTGAAACAGGATAGGTCAAAAATCTCCATTTGTTCTCTTCCCTCCCTCACCAACCTTTTCTTTTATTTAGAAGGCAAGCACCAGTCCTCCTAGGCTTTCAGGCTCTCAACCTAGGAATTATGTTGTTTCTTTAACTGTCTCTCACTGCGGTATCCAATCTGTTGCCAAAGTCTATTGATTTCACCTTTGCAGGAAGTCAAATCTCCCATGCTGATCACCAATGAGACTCATGAGTGGCCACTGTACTTCTAGTGTGGGCAAAATAGGGAGAAATAATCTAAAAAAAAAAAGTCATAGGTAATCTGACAGGTGCCTGGGGAAGAAGACCAGGATGGTAAAAGGTATAGAGATCATGCTATCTGAGGATGAATCGCAGAAAAATAATAATTGTATGTTTTTCCTGAAAGATAGAAAACTAAGAAGGCATGTGAAGGCTCCCTTCAAGTATCTGTAGGACTATCTGCCAAGTTGAATTCAATTCAGCAAGGATTTGGTAAGTGCCTATTTTGTCAGATCCTCTGCTGGGAGTACCTGGAAGGAGGGGGCAGTGATTAGGAGACAAAAAAATAATTGGACCCCACCCTCAAGAAGCTTACATTGTATTGTTGGGATTGAATTAGTCTTATTTGGCTTCATAAGGCAGAAGTGGGAGCAGTGGGTGAAAGTTCAAAAAGAAGAATTCAGGCCCAAGGTGAGAAACAATGTACAATTATCCAAAAGTGTAATGAGTGGAGTGGGCTCCCTTGAGAGGCATTGTGTTCCTTATCTGAGGAGCCTCACCAAACAAAGACTAGATGAAGACTTGTCAGTTTGCTGTAAGGGAATGGGTTTTTGAATGTGGGTTTGAATAAATGGATACACAAGTCTCTTTTGACTTTGAGATTCTGTGATTTTGCATTATGCAGGGAAGTGTTGAAAGTAGTTTCTATTTAAAATGCTTTTCTGTTAACCTATTAGCCTTTTGTGACCTCATGACTTGTTTCCATAACCCTGTACTTTTTGTTTCGTACTGACTGTCTGAATATTAGTTTTAGAATGCTTGCTAACATAGACATGACTCTTGGATACCATGATAAACTAAGACAACTGACATGACACCACACCCACTCCCTCAAGAAAGGTTGCTCTATAATCTGGAATTGTTTTCTTAACAACTGAAAGACCTATTGTAGAGTGGAGAATTGCTTGTTTTAAATCTAATGATGATGTAATATGAATTAATAGACAGAATTGAGGTTTATTAAGTGATTTGCAAATATCATCTTATTTGGTCCTGATAACAAACCTGGGAAGGAGGGTCTGTACAATAGTGGTGGCAGTGTCAGAGGAAAGAAGGGAATGGATTTGAGAAATGTTGCAAAGGTGAAATCAATAGACTTTGGCAACAGATTGGAAACTGTGGTGAGAGACAGTGAGAGGAACAATATAATTCCCAGGATGAGAGCCTGAGGGGCTAGGAGAGATGGTGTTTGCCCTCTAAATAGAAGAAAAGGTTGGAGAGGGAGGGAAGAGAACAAGTGCTATTTTGGACATTTCGAGTTTAAAATGTTCAGTGGACATCCAGTTTAAGATGTCTGAAAGGCAGTTGGAGAAGCAAGATTAGAGGACAGTAGATTTGAAAATCATTAGTATAGAGATGCTAATTAAATCTGAAGTAGTATGCCTTGACATTTCACTGGCTTATGAGGGACCCATCTTTGTATCCTGAATTCTTGTAAACCCAAGAATCCTCCATTCCGCTAGGTTATCGAACAACTTTAACCCAGTGTGCCCCAGCCCACTCTTATCTCATCCGACTAAAGTAGTAAGCCTTGTAAACCCAAAAATCCTCCCTTCGGTCATTGAACAACCTGCGTTATCTAAGAGTGCCCCCGCCCCATATCCTGCCTGACCAGCTTGCCCCTGATATGATGGTGGCTTTTGGACTATTTAAACTGTGTGTCTACTGGGGTTCGGGGCAGCTCCTGGGACTTTATCCCTAGGACTGCTGCTGGCCAGCTAATAAATGCTTCCTGAATTCGATTACTGATGGTCTTGGCCTGTTGATTCTGTCTGAGTGTCTATTTCAAAATCCATGGGAGCTGCTGAGGTCACCAAGTGAAATGGTATAGGGGGAGAAAAGAAGAGACACCAGGCTAAATCCTGAGGGACACCTATTTTTGGAAGGCATGATCTGGAAGAGGATTGGGCAAAGGAAAAAGAGTAGAAATTGTCAGATAGATATGAAAGGAAACAGGAGAAACAGCAAGGCAACTGATAAAGAAAACTGAAGATAGGTGTAATCTAGCATTGCCTATCTGAATTGTACCAGCTGACATTGTTTTGATCTCTAGAGAATGATATATGGAGATACTGGACCAAATATCTCTGTAATACCTTGGACAAGTCACATAACTACCTTAACTCTTCTGAGACTCAATTTCTTCATTCATAAACTAGGGGTAATATTGCTTGAATTACAAAGCTTACAGGGTCTTTGTAAATATAAAATGAGAAAAAGCCATAATTAGGTTGGAGAGATTGGGTCTTTGTCCTAGGAAACTTAAATTTAAAGGGCACCTAACTTTTCATCTAGCAGTCCAGTGGTTCTCTGGCCTGCCGTCTCTATTACATCATTCCCTACATTGTTCTTGCCCATATGTTTTTATTAAGGCAGACAAACACTACCATACCTTCCCTTCCCATCATACCCCCTGACTATTCTCTCACTCCCTTCTCACTGGGGTCAGGACTTCATGAATCATTGGTTCCATTGTGAAAATGTAGGTAGGACTCTCTGAGTGATGGCTATATTTTCCCCAATGTGACTGCATCCGACAAGTACTTTGTATGAATATAAAATACAAGTAAAGGCCATGAACACTACAAATTGGATCTCAAGGCTCACCTGTACTCTAGATCAGCTTCACCTAAGTCATCCCTCCTCTACTTCTTTCTCCACCAGTATACTGCACATAGCACCTGACTCCAATTCCATTCATTTAATATGCATTTATTAATTCCTTACTATGTGCCAGTGAAGTAGTATGCCTTGACATTTCACTGGCTTATGAGGGACCCATCTTTGTATCCTGAATTCTTGTAAACCTAAGAATCCTCCATTCCGCTAGGTTATCGAACATCTTTAACCCAGTGTGCCCCAGCCCACTCTTATCTCATCCGGCTAAACCCAAGAATTCTCCATTCCACTAGGTTATTGAACAACTTTAACCTAGTGTGCCCCAGCCCACTCTTATCTCATCCGACTAAAGTAGTAAGCCTTGTAAACCCAAAAATCCTCCCTTCGGTCATTGAACAACCTGCGTTATCTAAGAGTGCCCCCGCCCCATATCCTGCCTGACCAGCTTGCCCCTGATATGATGGTGGCTTTTGGACTATTTAAACTGTGTGTCTACTGGGGTTTGGGGCAGCTCCTGGGACTTTATCCCTAGGACTGCTGCTGGCCAGCTAATAAATGCTTCCTGAATTCGATTACTGATGGTCTTGGCCTGTTGATTCTGTCTGAGTGTCCATTTCACTAGGTTCTGGAATATAAGGATAAGAATTAAGACATGACATGTAGGGGCGGCTAGGTGGCGCAGTGAGTAAGAGCACCGGCCTTGGAATTGGGATGACCCGAGATCAAATCCGGCCTCAGAAAATGAGCACCCACACATAAATAATGACTAGCCGTGTAACCTTGAGCAAGTTACTTAACCCCAATTGCTTTAAAAAAAAAAAAAAGACATGGCATGTAATTTCATTGGGCTAGAGAGCTCCAGGGAGGAACTTCCTTTCCCATTGTAGGTTACCACTTTCTTTCCAGCTTATAGTCTTAGAACTGGCTCTCAAAAATGTAAGTCGAATATATTTTTAAGTTTATGATGCAATTTTCAAGTTTAGACAATCAACAAAACAATAAACTAAGAGCTGATTTTTAATGTTTGATGATTTTTTAGTTCATACTGAAAATTTAATAATCAGCTCTGGAGTCTGTTCAAATTGACTGCTAGACAACACACTGCTATACAACAATTATTTTGCTCCTTTATAGTACTGATGCCAGAGAGTCAGCCAGAATTGGATAGTGGTAAAGGGCAAGCCAGTTGGGTTCACTTCCATGTCATTTGCCAGAGTAATGCAAGGTCACCTATTTTGCTAATGCCTTCCCTCCAAGATTATTTTACATCTACTCTGTGTATAGCTTGTAAGGACATAATTTTTTTTTAATGTTGTCTCCCATGTTAAAATGTGAGTTTCTTTAGGACAAGGAAAGTGTATGTATCTTTCTTTGTTTTCCCAGCCCTTATCACTAGCACATAGTAAGTGCTGTACTATGCAGGAAAGATATTAATAACAAAGGAAGTTTCTGCCCTCAAGGAGCTTACATTCTAATGGGGAAGACAATTTATTGAGGAAGTTTTAGCTGCAGGTAAGATGGAAAGACCCATGGTCCTTAGGGTGTAGCCACAAAGCATATGGTAATGCCTTTTCTTTGTGTCATTTCCACTAATAAAACCACATAATTTTCTGAAATTGAATCAGTTGACTGTATCAAGGACTTTCAAGACAAATATTTTCTTTTCTGGGTCTTCAAGAGAAGAGTCTGCAGCACTTGTAGGAACAGTTATTAGGGTCTCTCCACAGGCATAGATTCCTGGACTGAGACACTGCGTTGAAAGTATTGTTATTCCAAAGACTCTATAAATTCCTGGGCTGTCTCCACTGGGGTCTGAGGGAAGTTGATGGCCAAAGTGCTAGTGGTGATGGTTTGACTTTAACCAAAATACATGGACAAGAACAATGCAGGGAGAGATGCAATAGAGATGGCTCTACCAGTTCCTAGCTATGTAACCTTGGAATGCTCTTGGGACCTTATTACATTTTAAATTCCAAGAAGGAAAGACACCCTTAATCCTTATTTCTTTCCCATTACCTGTTTATTGTTTGATGCATGGTGAGAATTTTCACAAAAAGAACTATTGAGTTAATAAATTTCAAACTCATTGAGTCTTCATTTCTTATTCTGTGAAATGGGAGTTTTAATACTTGTACTATCTACATCGAAGGTTTGTTGTGAGGCAGAGGTGAGAATGTATATGAAAAAAAACCACAACAACCCAATAACTTTAAAACACCAGATGAATGGATGTTGTCACTATGTAAAAATTCTGTCTAGGAGAAACTCAAAGTGACTGAATAAGTATGAATTTGGGGGATAGGGAAAGAGCTAGGGTATTAGGTACTCCCAAGTGAAAAGTCTCCTTGACCATACAGATTGACACCTTCCCTACCTTCTATCTCATGGAAAATTGCCTGGAGCAGAAGTGGCATACTCAAAGAAAAACAGATCTGTGCAGTCTACACGTAGTTATTCAGTGATTTTTTTTCTTTTTTTCCCAACTTTTTGTGATTTCACTTGGGATTTTTTTGGCAAAGATACTGGAGTGATTTGCCATTTTCTTCTCCAGCTCATTTTATGGATGAGGAAACTGAGGCAGACAGCATTAAATGGTTTGCTCAGGGTCACACTGCTAGTGTCTGAGGTCAGATTTGAACTCATGAAGATGAGCCTTTCTGACTACAGACCCAGCACATGAACTGTGCCACCTAGCTGCCCAATTGCATATTGACTTTAAAAACCATAAATTGGCATAATTTATGTTTTATTGTATTTTATTGAATGTTTCTCAATGACATTTTAATATGCTTCTAACCCTACTCCAGAATTTTGCTGAAGGCTGGGAGTTTGACACCTCTGGCCCTACAGCACTGAGAATTTAAATAATTTATTCAGGGTCACACTGCTAGTACATATCAAAAGAGGGGCATCTATCTATTAGTGTCAGTATGGTATAGTGGCTAGGCCCCTAACCTCAGAGCTGAGAGAATCTGGGTTTGTGTCCTACCTTCGAATTTGGAGGATTATCTAATAATATTTTAATTAGTTACACTAATGCAATAGAATAATAACATGATAATTTAAAAATCATTTCTGTTTGACAATGGGATGTATTCTACGACTTTTGTTTACAACTTATTTTGCCTAAGATGGTCTTAAAATGGTTTTGCATTCCCAGAACGCATAACCACTGGTAGTCTATAAACAGTCTGGGGGGTAAGGGTAAGACAAACATGAATTCCAAAACTGTCATAGATAATCCAATTATAGAAGGCAGAAAAGTTGACTCCATATAGATGTGATTTCTCCCATTTGGTCCCATTCACTCGTGCTTTGTATATTACCAATTTGGCAATGGAATGTAATTCCACAAATCATTTATTAGCTAAGCCCTTACTGTATGCAGAACACTGGTTATGACTAGCCCTCTACTGAGTTGCCATAATAATATCTTTTTCCTTTAGTATAAGTCTGAAGAGACAAAGTACATCTTAAACATGATCCCTCTACTACCAAGCTTACAAGGAAATGTGACACAAAATGTATGAGCATGTAAGAAAAATGCATAAGAAATATAAGCTGGACTCCCTGTGAGATCCAAGGAGGTGAAAGGTCATTGTTCAGTTCAGGAAGAAGGAATGATTCTGGAAGGATATGGCATATGATGATGTAGGCTTGAAAATATGAGTAGGAATTCAACAGGTGATAAGAGAGGGGACCTTCCAGGTAAAAAGGGACCAGCATGAGCAGAGGTGCAGTAGGAATGTATGAATGGCAGTATGTAAGCAAACAATCCAGACAGAAAGCAAACAATCTAGCTCAGCTAGATTGTAGAATGTGTGGAAGGGGGTAGACTGATAAGACTAGAAAGGTAATTGTAGGACTTTTTGAATGCCAAGCACTGGAATACAAACACCACTCTATAAAAAATGAGGAAATCTGAAGGTCTAGAAATAGAGAAATGGCATGACCAGGTCTTCACAGAGTTAATGAAGTGATTTTTCCAAAGTGTAGATCTGACCATGTCATTCTACTCTTCAAGAAGCTCCAGGGGTTCCCTATTCCAAGATCAAATATAAAATAATCTGTTTGGCATTTATAACTTGGAACCCTGCCTTCTAGTCTTCTTATACCTTACTCCCCCTTCACAAATTCTATGATCCAGAGACATTGACCTGCTTTGCAATCTCTTGATCATAACACTTCATCTCTTGAATTTAATTGGGACGTTATTTCTTAAAATAAAAAGGAGATAACCGAATTCTTGTCAATAATGGCACTCGCCATATTGAAAATAGTAAGGGACTTAAGGTAGCTTTCTTAATAACATGAGATTGTGCTCTAACCTGCCTTATGGTAAATAAAACAGTACTTTTTACCTCTGGTAGTAGTTGTGGACTTAGGGCCAGGCATGATCTTACTGATGACTTGATGGCTATGCATACATAGTTCAGATCATTAGAATGAAAGCCCAATCAAATCCTCCTTAGAAGAATCTCAGGCCAGAATCATATGTTTCTTGACCAGGTCCACAGTACCCATCATCCACAGAGAACTTTAATTGAAAATTATCCTAAAGAGTAGGTTATGGGCTAGAACCCCAAAGCAGAAGAAAGAAATCACAGACTGTATAGGCCATATATTTTACCCAAATCAATCAATATAGGTGCAATAGGCTTACAGTGGATGAGTACTCTTCAACCAAAGGTATATATAGAATTAGCCCCATAAATGGGGCCTGATTTAACAAAAGGCCCCTGACACAGGAACAGAAATTGTTCATTCAGATCTTTCTCTCCCAGTGCAAACAAGTGGCTGTTTTCCCCACATCCTGCTCTAAATCTCTGTCATTGTTTGTCTCACAAATTTAGCACAGTGGCAGGTGACCTGCAGGGAAACTGGATGAAACCTGTCACCTGGTATCTGTGGACACACCTATGAGTGATATACTTCCTGTTTTGTTCCCTGATCTCTGACTCCCACTAATCTGGCTCTGATAAACATTTATGGGTTCAATTGATTCTTTTCAGGCTGCTGGGTGGTGTGATGGATAGAGAACTAAGCTGAGTCATTGAAGATCTGAGTTCAAAACCTGTCTTAAGAGCTTTGTGACCCAGGGTGAATCATTAATTCTCTGTCTTCTTGAGTTTCTTTACCTATAAACTGTGGATAATAATAGAACCTACCTCCTGGAATTGTGAGAATCCAAGGAAATAATATTTGTAAAGTGCTTTGCAAACCTTAAAACACCATATAAATGCTAACTCTTACTAATTTTTTAATTGCCTGAAAATTATGTTGACAATGAAAGCAAGAGCCAGCTAGGAATTTCAAGAATTTCCACATATAAATGCTTTAAGTTTATCTTTCCACTGAGATGCATTGGAATTTAAATAGCTTCCTGTCAGACCCAAAATGGTAAGAGCCCACTGGAACTTTCATTATGATTCTCTAGGATCTGGGAACTTGGGCCCTTCCTTGTCTCCTGGACATACCCCAGAAAATACCAATAACAATATTTGTAAATGTAGATAGGGCCCAAACTTTATGACATTTCCCCCCCTGTGAAGTATCCTAGAGACAGACCATTGGCTGTAGAACAATGGCCCAGAGGACATTCTTAGCAGTTAGCGTCCACTGGTCTGAAGACAATCTGAGCTTTTTACCATGAAGTTACACAGTGACTTGAATGCTTCCCAGTCAGCCTGAGGATGTGAGTTTTGCTTTGTAAAGGCAAAAGACACATACTGCCTTTACCATACCCAAAATTCAGAGCTACTTGGGAAATATCTCTGAAAAAAAAATGAATTTAAAAAGCATTTTTTAAGTGCTTACTGTGTGGAAAACACTGTACTATGTGCTAAGGATTCAGATAGAAAGAAAAGACAGGCCTTATTCTTTTTTTTTTTTTTGGAGGGCAATTGGGGTTAAGTGACTTGCCCAAGTAGCTAGTTTTTGTGTTGTGTCTGAGGCCTGATTTCAACTCAGGTCCTCCTGACTCCAGGGCCAGTGCTCTATTCACTGCGCCACCTAGCAGCCCCCTGACAGGCCTTGTTCTCAAGGCACTCACAACGTAATAGAAGAGATTAAAAAAAAAAAAAAAAGATGTATTTAAGCAGCAAGTTAGATGGAAAGGGCCAGTACTGAGGCCTTTGCCAAGACAGATGGTGATGCATGTTCTGGAAGTCACTTAAATTCTCAGTTCTCCAGGTAACCCTGTAAAGTTGCAGAGAGGATTATGTGCAGACTGGTAGAGGAATTTCCTCACTGGGAGAGGAGTCCAGGCCCTTTCCTTTTCCTTTATATACTTAGCACCTGGCCATACATAGTAACCTGCACATAGCAGGTTCTTAATATATGTATGATGAACAAGTAAGAGGATTTCAGAGCCACAACTAGAAATTCTGGCACTCTGGGCAGGCTCCCTCTACTGATGAAACCATAAATTCTGATCACTATAATACTTTATTTATAGTTAAAAATCCAACAAGCATTTCTTTAGCATCTACTGTGTGCCAGGTATTGTGTTGGGAACAGAAAAACAAAAACAAGGCCACCCCTATGTTCCAGGAGATTACATTTTATTTTATTTTTAAATTAAATTAAATTTTTTTAGTTTAAATCTTTCATTTCCACAAGATTTTGAGTTACAAGTTTTCTCCCCATTTTCCCCTGCCCACCACCCCAAAACAGTGATACCACTGAATATCCCCTCCCCCCATCTACTCTCTCCCATATCTTCCCCCATCCCTCCTCCGACTTTCTAGTAGGGCACGGTGGATCTCTATGCTGCAGTGCCTGTACATCTTATTTCCCAGTTACATGTAAAATAATAATAATATATATTCAAACATTTGATTTTAAAACTTTGAATTCCAGATTCTTTCCCTTCCTCCCTCATCAACCACCCTCACTTGGAAGATAAGCAATTCAATATAGGTTGTACATGTATAGCTATGCAAAACATTTTCATAGTGTATATATTATAAAAGACTGACTATATTTCCCTCCATCCTATCACACCCCCACTAGTTCTATTCTCTACTTTGACCCTATCCCTTTTTTAAAGTGTGTGCTTCCAACTTCCCTCCCCACCAGCCTACCTTCCCTTCTATCACCCCCCCCCCCATCCCCTTCCCCACTACTCTCCTGTAAGGTGAGATACCCTATTTAGTGTGTATGTCATTCCCTCCCTAAGCCAAATTCAATGAGAATAAGGTTGACTCATTCCCTTTTGCCTTCCTGTTCTTCCCCTCCATTGTAACAGTTTTCTCTTGCCTCTTCTATATGAGATAATTTACTTCATTCTGTCTTTCCCCATCTCCTCTCATTATATTCCTCTCTCACTTATTAATTTCACCTTTTAAGTATCATCCCTTCCTATTCAATTGGTCCTGTGCCCTCTGTCTATATATACCTGGACACGTATATACACACATTCATATTTATTCATATGCCCATATACCCTCCTATATATATGTATATATATATATACACACATTTCTATTTCCTTCAACTATTCTCATACTGAGAAAAGTTTCTTAAGTTACAATTATCATTTTTCCAATAGGAATGAAAGTAGTTCAACTTTGATAAGTTCCTTATGATTTCTTTTCCCTGTTTACCTTCTCATACTTCTCTTGCTTCTTGTATCTGAATGTCAAATTTCTATTCAACTCTGGTATTTTCAACAAGAATGCTTGAAAATCCTCTATTCCACTGAATGACTATATTTTCCCCTGAAATATGATACTCAGTTTTTCTGGGTAGGTAATTCTTGGTTTTAATCCCAGATCCTTTGACCTCTAGAATATCATATTCCTAGCCCTCCAATCCCTCAGTATAGAAGCTTCAAGATCCTGTGTTATCCTGATTGTGTTTCCATAATATTCAAATTGTTTCTTCTTGGCTGCTTGTAATATTCTCACCTTGATCTGGGGATTTTGGAACCTGGCTATAATATTCCCAGGAGTTTTCTTTTTGAGATCTTTTTCAGGAGGTGATTGGTGGATTCTTTCAACCTCTATTTTGCCCTCTGTTTCTAAAACATCAGGGCAATTTTCCTTGAGAATTTCTTGAAGGATGATTTCTAGGTTCTTTTTTTGATCATGGCTTTCAGGGAGTCCAATAATTTTTAAATTATCTCTCCTGGATCTATTTTCCAGGTCAGTGGTTTTCCCAATAAAATATTTCACATTGCCTTCTATTTTTTTCATTTTTTAAGATCTGTTTAATATCTTGATTTCTCATAAAGTCACTAGCTTCCATTTGCTCCAATCTGATTCTGAAGTAATGATTCTCTTCAGTAAACTTTTGAGATTCTTTTTCCATCTGGCAGATTCGGCTTTTTAAGGCATTCTTTTCCTCATTGCCTTTTTGAGCCTCTGCCATTTGATTTAACCTATTTTTTAAAGTGATATTTTCTTCAGTCAGGTTGTTGACTCTCATTTCATAATTTTCTTGCATTGTTCTCATTTCTCTTCCCAATTTTCCTCCACTTCTCTTATTTGGAGGTTATCTTCTCCATGTCATTTTGTGGGTTCTGTAGCTCCAAAGTTTGTCTAGAGTCATATTTTACATGAATTGGAGGAGGTGGAAGCTGGAGCCCTGAGGAAGTCCTGTTTCTACACCACCATCTTGACCCAGTCCCCCCGGGAGATTACATTTTAAAGGGGAATATGATGGTTCACAGAAAGATAAGGACAAAGCATATACAAAATAAATGCAAAGTGATGGAGGGGGTAGGAATTGGGCAGCTAGGTGGCATAGTGCCAGGCCTTAAGTCAGGGAGGCTCGTCTTCATGAATTTAAATCCAGCCTCAGATGTTTACTAGTTGTGTGACCCTGGGCAAGTCACCCCTGTTTGCCTCAGTTTCCTCATTTGTAAAATGAGCTAGAGAAGGAAGTGGTAAACTATTCTAGTATCTTTGCCAAGAAAACCCCAAATAGGGTCACAAAGAGTCAGACACAACTGAAATAACCAACCAATAGCAATAAAATGGAGGTGGGAAGTGAGAAGCACTTTCCTAATGACTACTCTGTAGGGTTGGTAGTGAAAAAATTATTATAGCATTGTACAGATGAAGGTGTGTACAGGGGTGTCAAGTTTCAAATTGAAATGAGGCTACTAAACTGTTCATGAGGACTCCTTTTGACTGCATGTTGACTTGGAACTTTATATATTAACATTATCTATGTTTTATGGCATTTTTGTGTACTTTGTTAAGTATTTCCCAATTACATTTGCATCTGGTTCAGGCTGCACTTGGGAGTGTTGCTGGCCCAGCCCTGTGCCACCTGTTGGATACCTTTGGTGTAATGAATATTATAAATGACTAGGAATGAAGTGGCTATGGGCTCAAATCCAATCTCTCCTGCTTACTATTTATATAAACTTAAGTTTATATAGGTTTTATAACCTCTCTGAACTTTATTTTCCTCACCTGTAAAATGAGGGGGTTGGATCAGGTGTTGTAATGGCAATCATTAATTTTCAATGTCAACTTGGAAGGGAGCCTCCAGGGAAAGACCTCATTGATCTGAGGTTGATACTGTGCTCTTCAATATTTTCTTCAATGACTTTTGTTGTTTAGTTGGTTTTTTGTCATGTGACTCTTTGTGACCCCTTTTGGAGTTTTCTTGGCAAAGGTATAGGAGTGGTTTGCCATTTCCTTCTCCAGCTCATTTTTTTTTAAGATGAAGAATTGAGGCAAACAAGGTTAATTGATTTGCTCAGGGTCACACAACTAGTGAGTATATGAAGTCAGATTTGAACTCATGAAAACGAGTCTTCCTGTTGCCCCTACATTGTTGTTTGTCTTCTTTCATGAAGAGGACCAATGATATGAGGCAGGTGATGTTTTGACTTGCAAGTGAATTGGATTTAAATGAGGAAGGACTGAGGTGGTTAGGTGGTGCAGTGAGTAAGAGCGCCGGCCTCGGAGTTGGGATGACCCGAGATAGGATCGGGCCTCACAAAATGAGCACCCACACATAAATAAAGACTGGCTGTGTAATCTTGATCAAGTTACTTAACCCCAGTTGCTTTAAAAAAAAAAAGAGGAAGGACTGTGAAAGTCTCCAGACTCACTCTCTCCTCCAAAGCCATCTGGGTCCCATGGTAAGACATAGATCAAGATGATAGGACATGGTTCCCAACCATGACAGATAAAAGCATAGACAGTATTTTGTTTTAGGACCAACTATTATGTTGTTCTCAAGATTACAAAATTTTGTTCTATTTATAGCAAAAGAGTATAAAAAGTTGAAGGACTAAAAATATACAGCAAAAATAAAAATTCATAGACAGCATTCTTATCAAATTTGTAGCTGACACAAAACTGGGAGGGGGTAACTAATGTAGTGGATGACAGAGTCATCATCTAAAAATATCTTGGCAGTTTAGAGTGTTGAACTGAATCTAACAAGATGAAATTTAATAGTCACAAAAATAATGACACATTTAGAACTTTAAAAAAAATCCACACATGGAGGATTCATGGTTAGAAATAAGTCTGAAAAAAATCTGGAAGTTTTAATGATCTGAAAACTCAGTGAAAAGTCAGTAGTGTGATATGGAAACCTCAAAAGCTAATTCAATCATGGTAGGAATTGAGAGAGGCACAGTTGTAATGAATTTCATTCGACCACACTCTGGTGAGACAATGTTCTGCCAGCAACTAGAATGGTTAAAGGTTTTGAGCCCATGCAACATGAGGAACAGTTGAAGGAATTGGGGATATATGGTGGCAGGAAGAGAAGAATCAGGGAACACTTTGAAGATTTCTTCAAGTACTCAAAAGAAGGTCAGGGTAGAAGGTATATGAAGTTTTGTATTTTTGTCCCCAGAGGGTAAAATTAGGAACAATAGATGGAAACAAAGGTTTGATGCGATGAAAAAAGTGTCCTAGGAATTAGAGCTGTGCCAAAGTAAGAATGAGTTGTCTTGGAAGGTGGTAGGTTTCCCCTTTATGCAGGACTTCAAGAAAAACCCAGATATTGTCTTCTCAGGTGTGTTTTATGGCTTCTTTTTGGACTGTGTGGATGCTAAGATCCCTTCCAATGCTGAAATTTGGTGATTCAAGGATTAAACAATTTCTATGTGTAAATATATGATCCAAAGAGAAAAGAGAAGTTCAAGAGAGCTTAGCTGTCAGATCAACTTAATGAAAAAGCTAAAAAGACAGTGAATGGTTCTTTTCATGTTTTTATTTCTGTTGCCCCACTTCAAATACTTTTTTCTAATATTCCCTCTCCTCTCTCCCACTCTACGTTTTCCTTGCTCCATCTTCCTAAAATCCTTTAAAACTAGAGCTGGCATATGAAGGCAAGGGTTTGGGTTTTTTAGGGGGGTGGCTTATGATGGCACAACATTAAAGTTTTTTTAAAATTTTTTCCTACTTCAAGGTCTATGGTGAATGGAATACTGGAAGGGAGGCATTATCAATTCCTCCATTAAATATTTGTGTGATTTTGTGCCAGTATATTAATCTCTGTGGTCCTTAGGGTTCCCCCCAACATTGAGGTTCATATAAAGAGATATGACATTTTACATTGGCCTTGATAGTAAAAGGCTTAACCTTCTTGTCCATACAAGTGGTACCTTCTAAAAAGAAGTTCAAAGGCTCTTAATGGGAGCCTCTCAATTTGGGATCAGGATGTCACAGACTCCTTAGCACAGGATGAAAATGTTAGAAGAAAAGAGAAGGTGAGGGGGAGAGGGGAGGGAGATGATTTGCAAAGTAATTGGGAAATAAACTTCATATTTAATTCCCTTCCTTTTCTTTAGAGTGTAAATGTACTGACTGATTCATCCAGATCTCAGAGGAGAAAAGTCACTTAAGGGTGATCATGGAAGGTATCTCTGAGGTTATCGAGTTCAGTCCTTTCATTTTACTGACTCTCCATCCACTTGAGGCCCAGGCAGATTAAATGGCCAACAAAGATATGAGGTCAAAAATATTGAATACAGGACCACTGAATCCCAATCCAATAAGATTCTAATTCTATAATACTTCCATTCGTTCATTTCATAACCAACATGAGTCCCAGAATTAATTTCCTCTAGGGAGGGAGAATTGTGCTTAGTATGGTCAGCCAAGGGTCCCCTACTCCTTTCTCTCATATAAAGTTTTAAAGTTGAGGCCTGTCCTCCAAGTCCCTAGGTAGCTTGGAATTCATTGCTTGTCTTTGCTGACAGGCTTCAATATGAAGAAGCAGCTATGCAATATTAGTGGGCTCCCGAGAGACTAACACTTGGGATCCCAATCACACGTGTCAGCTATCAAATTTATCTAAACAGAAGCTATTTGTCACCAGGTCTGTGCAAAAGGTGAATTTCAATCATCCTTCCTTTTTTCTCCTTTTTCCATTCCTTCTCAACATTTTCTTCTTCTGTCTCTCTCCTTTTGCCCATTGTGGATTTCCACTCTTTCCTCTTTTCCTAGGCCAATCCAGAATCACAGGGGAGGTTTGGTCTGGGATGGTGGAAGCCAAAGGGTTTGTTGGAATTGGACTGGCTCTGGAAAATGAGTCATAAACAGTCACTGGAACACTCTGTAATGTTTCCAGGGATGATGTGGGTGATGGGCAGATTTTGCTGGCTAGATTGAAATTTTGTGGACCTAATGCTTTTTAACATCTGGATGGTAAAATTATTGTACTTCATGAATAAGTAGCCAATCTGGAGGAAATTTCTTTAATAGAGGCTACCTGGTCAGGGATCTTATGATAAAGTTTTAACAGCAAAATTTCTGGTTCAATCTGTGAAAGTCTCGTGATTTTTTTTTTCTTCTGAAAAAAACAAAAAAAAACAAAAAACAGAACTTTCCCTTCCTCTGCCTAGCCTATCCCAGTGGGTGGCTGGAGAGTCCAGCATGGCCAGGCACCATAGGGAGGTAGAACCTTCCCCTTCCTGTCCTCTCCTCCTATCTATTGTCCACTACCCACTAGAAGTTAGATGCACAGCCTTCTCTCAATGGTGATCCCCTCAGAAATCCACCTCCATAGTTTCCATTTCACTCAACCTTCAAGTACTCTGCCATCTTTTCAACAGTTTTAGGCTGGATACATGACTGTTCATACTATTTGGATGAACAGAGATTTGCCATTTACAATCCTGTACGATGATGATGATGATGATGATGATGATGATGATGATGATGATAAGATGACCAGCCCTTACCATCTGCTTTGGTATTTCTAGCTAATGTCCACTGGAATTTATCATCTGCCCTGCCACTATACATTCTTGAATCCTGAGCTTTCCCTTCTTACTTCATATTGAACCTTAAGAATTCCCCGATCTTGTTTTGTATCCTGTGGATTCTTCTTATATGATCAAAAATGGACAAAAACTTATATAAGTGTGTGTGCTTCCTTAATAGAGAGTAATTAACTGAAGAAATAGGTCATCTAGGGAGGCTGTGGAGCATCTATCAATGACATTTAACCATATTTTTAACAAGGATTCCCTAAACCTATGGGAAGGGTTGTTTTAGTGAGATCATCTCAGGTGGATATGATTATAGCTCTAGATCTGGAAAGGACCTTAGAGGCCATCAAATCTAATCTCTCATTTTATAGATGAGGAACCATACAACTACATCACAATAGTACCATAGTTGTCATTGCATTACTCAGATTTCTGACCTTTCTGGTTTCTGTTTAAATACATTTTTATTAATGTCTTTTTTTTTTACATCACCAAAACTCTCTCCAATATCCTTCCCTCTTTCCCTTTGAGAGAACTACTTCATATAATAAATAATATTTTTAAAGGAAAAAATAGAGAGTACAGGGTAGGATGGGGGGAAATATAGTTAGTCTTTCACAACATGACTGTTATGGAAATGTTTTGCATGATTACACATGTATTACCTATATCAAATTGCTAGCCTTCTCAAAGGAGGTAGCTGGGGAGGGAGGAAGGGAGAGAATTTGGAACTCAAAGTTTTAAAGATGAATGTTAAAAATTGTTTTTACATGCAGCTGGGAAATAAGATATATAGGCAATGGGGTATAGGAATCTATCTTGCCCTATAAGAAAATAGAGGTGAAAGGGATAAGTGAAGGGGGTGGATTGTGATAGGGAGGGCAGATTGGGGAGGGGGTAATCAGAATGCATGCCATCTTGGAGTAAGGGGAGGGGAGAGATGAGGAGAAAATTTGGAACTCAAAATCTTGTGGAAGTGAATGTTGAAAACTAAAAATAAATTAATTTTAAAAATGAAAAAGAAGAAAAAAAGTGTAAAACTTATCAATATTTAAGAAATCTGAAATGTACAATGTGCCACTTTTGTGGGCCTTCTACTTCTCCAAAGGGGTGGGAGTGCCTTCTTGTAATTCTTCTTTGGAGTCATGTTTTTCATCTGCAATTTCGCAACATTCACTTTTAATTTTATTTTTTTGTCTATTTTCATTGTTGTAGTCTACATTGGTTCATATAGATCTTATATAGTTGTCAGTAATAATCATATTCATCATTTCTTACAGCAATGCAATATTTTATCATATTCATATATCATAGTTTGTTTAGTCATACCCTGGAACTGGTCATCTGCTTTGTTTCTAATTCTTTCGTATCACAAAAAGTGCTACTAAAATTATTTTGGTGTATATGGAGACTTTTTCTTATCAAATACCTGAGGAATAAACCTAGTTGTGAAATTTCTGGGTTAAAGGCTATCAACATTTTAGTCACTTCATTTGCATAATTCCAAATTGCTTTCCAAAATGATTACACTAATTCACAGTTCTACTATGTAGCAGCAAGCACCCTAGCATACCCAGAATGGCTGCTAGTACAGGTTCTTTGATCTTCTTTTCTAAAGGAAAGCAACTCAAAAAGAGCTAACGATATTATTTTAGTCAAACATGTATATCATTTACTTAGTTCAGGGGAAAAAGTCAGCACCCTGAACTTCAGAGAAAATACAAACAGAAATTACAAGCAAACAAAAAATACAGACAAAGAAAATAGCACAATTCAACAGACCAACAGACAGAGCTTCTAGCTGTCTGACCATTATATACATACATAGTTAGTTGCCAGAGAAAGAAGCACCAACATCTGAGTTTCCAAAGCTGGGAAGCTCAATGGCTATACAAATCCTTTTCTGGCCAAATCACACAACTTTTTGCATAAGTGATCCCCAAAGTAAAACCTCACCTCAGAGTCTATATACCCTTCTTCAGGGTCAGAGGACATCACAAACTTCATGGTCCACTGCCTAATTACAAAGTAACAAAAGGTGTGGGCCTTGGGCTCAAAGTGAGGCCCATTAAGGGGCAGGGAAGATCTTCAAATTCCCTTACCATTACATACTAACAATGTAATAATGTAGTGATTTTCCCACAGCCTCTCCAACATCGACCTTTTGATACTTGTTCATTTTTTTCCCCAATTTTTAAAGTATGAGGGGAAACATCAAGTTTTTTTATTATTTAAATTTCTCTTATTATTAGTAATTTGAACCATTTTGTCATATTATCATTTATAGTTTATAATTCTTCTGAGAAGTATCTTCATATTCTTTGATCACTTATCTATTGAAGAATTGCTTTTGTGTATTATATATCTTGAGGAACAAATTTTTATCAGAAAATAATTGATACAAAGATTTATTTTTTCCTATTTGTTTTCCTTCCTTCCCTAGGTGCATCATTATTATTTTTTGTCCTGAAGCTTTCCAATTTCATGCAATCAAAGTTATTTATTTATCTTTTGTTTATTGACTCTGTCCTTTGTTTAAAAATACATCTGAGATCTTTCAATGTGTTTTTGCTTTACCTTATTGTGGTCACTGAGTAATTTATTCTCCAAGTTTTGCTAGGATCATTTTTTGTCAGATAACAAAAACAACAACAATGGCAACAACATTTATATAATAGTTTACAGTTTGCAAAGAACTTTACATATGTTTTCTCATTTTGTCCTCACAACAACCCTATGAGGAAGGTAGGACCTATTTTTATCTTTGTTTTATAGATGAGGAAACTGAGATAGACAGAAGTTAAAAGACTATCCCAAGGTTATATGATTAATAAATGTCTGAGGCAGGATATGAACTTGCATCTTAACTCTAGGGCCAGTTATAAATCTACTGTGGCACCTAGCTAGCTAAAAAGTGTGCCTGTGTTTCTTTGATCTTATCCCATTTATTATTTCTAGGGGGAAATAATATTTCATCATATTTATATACCACCATGTATTTCCAGTGTTCCCCAAACCTATATGTTTTGCTGGTATAAAAGTGCTTTTACACACACACATGTATGCACACACATAAACACACAAAACTACATTTATACATATGTGCATATGTGTACAAGAGAACTATATATATGCATGCACATGTGCAGATGCAATATATACATGTATACATAATACAAATACATATGCAGTATATAAAATGTGTATGTATGTATGTGTGTGTGTATATATATATATATATATATATATATATATACACATATATATATATATATCTAGAGACAGAGAGAAAGAGAGAATGAGAGAGAGAGAGAAAGAAAGAGAGACAGAGACAGAGACAGAGAGAGATGCTGAAGGTCTTGTAAATTGGACATTCTTCCTGACACTCATGCAAACTGGAAGAAATCTTTGTCTGAAATATTCATCTGTCTAAAGGGAGAGGGCTGGGCCAGGTGATGTCTTGAGGTTCTTTCTGTTCTATGTGAATAAATATCTGGTATTAAATGACTGTGTCTACTGCCATTTAGATACTTTTTGTATTTAAATTGGGGATGGGTGGCCATGGGTAAGCACAGATAAATGCTTTTGCAACAACTCGAAGGACACCTTTAAAGACCATGTATGCCATAGCTGGGACAATACCACAGGTTACTATTCACCAGTCCAGAATATTTTCATGTGAAGCTAGCTTCTCTGTCATTTCAACCTAAGCCTCCATGTCCTGGATCATCATATTCATGAGCAGTGGAAAGTGGCTTGATTTTGTTTTGAGTCTGCAAAAATAATCCCAGTTGGTGCTTCCTAGGAATGAGTACCCATGTAGTAAATGGAAGGAAAAGTTATACATAAGGCATATGGCTCTGATTTAATGGTCAGTGAACTGAACCTTGTCAGGGTTCCCTCAGGCAGAACGGTAATAAACAAGTGTTGGTTCTCTACGTTGATCTTTTATCTCCCTCCTGGGCAGAGGCACAACTTCCCCACAGAGTAGGCTACGGGAAAGAGAGGTGGAAATTTAATTCAATGTGACAGTGAGAAAGTGATTGGGTGTGGGAGCTCTAGGGAGAATACAAAATGGGAGAGAAGATTTCAATTTTGAAGCCCATAGTCAGTTGTTTCTTTAACAAGACCAACCAGTGATTGGTGCCTTTTGAAGCACAGAGGTTCTGGGAAAAGGCAAAAGGATAAATTTAGAAGATTCTTTTTTTTAAATCCCCTTTGTAGGCTAGGGGGTTAAGACTTGTTAGACTTAAACTTAAAATACATATATGTATATATATATATATATGTATATATCTGTATGTATGTATGTGTGTATATATATGTATTATCAAGCATTTTCCCTCCCCTGCATATTAAAAAGAAAGGGAAAAGGCAATTAAATAATAGTAGCATTTTATAGCACTTTATTTACACTACTTCATTTGATTTTTACAACAACCTTATGAAGTAGGTGCCATTATTATCCCCATTTCATAGAATAGGAAACTAACAGAGTTTAAGCAAAGTCCCTAGGGTCAAAAAGTAAATGTTTGAAGTAGGATTCGAATTCACATCTTCCTCTCAAATGCTTTATCGACTGTACCAACTGCAGATCTATACCTTATTCAGGTCTTAAGTGAGCAAAAGACTCTGCTAGAAGTTTAAGCCCCCCACAGTTAACCTTTTAGTTCAAAAAAGAACACAGTTTCTGTGACTTTAGACTCCTAATACAATTCAAAGTGTGTGTGTGTTTGTGTGCATTTGTGTATACACATGTAAATATGGGTATATATAATGTATTGATACAATACAATATATGGTCATTATTATTCCTTATATTGCATATTATATGCACAATATATATCATACAATGTTAATGTATAGTATACTATATATGTACATAATAGACTATATAAACATCATCTATATTACCTGTTCACACAGAAAGTTGAGGGAGATTTAAAATCTTTTAGTACTTTTTCATTAAACATACCTTGTATATATAATATATGTATGTATGTATGTATGTATGTGTATATGTGGTATGTGTATGGAGAGAGAGAATTCACATTTATGCTATCTACCTATATTATATGTTATGGGGGATAGAAGGTATGTATACATACATATACATATGTTATAATTACTATGTATCATTACTATATGTATATATCACACACATATATATGCATGTGTGTATATGTATATGTGTATATTTACATGTATATATGTGTGTTTGTGTGTGTATATATGTATATATATACATATACATATATATGTATATATATAGTCACTGATTTCCTTCCATCCATCATCCATCCATCTATTAACCTATCTATCTCTTCCTAGACTGGGAAGACTGCGATCCCAAGATCCTTTAGCAAGGCCCTAAAGGACCTGAACTTTTACCCAGAGTACTCAGTCTGAGATCTCTTGGAGTATAGTCACATTCACGAACTGGGTGAATACACTATATACATATATGTGAATACACTCTATACATATATGTGAATACACTATATACACTATATACATACATATAGTATCTGTCTATCTGCCTGTCTGTCTGTCTATCCACTGTGAAACTGCCAAAAGATCTTAGATTCCTTTCATCTTTCTTTCCCTGTGTCCTTGTGAATTACAAGGTGGTCTTTCTCTCATTCTCTCTCTCTCTCTCCTTGCTATCCCATTAAACTGTTGTTCTGTACTGATTTGGATTCACATAATAACCATGGTGAGTGATGAATACTGTGAATTGTATTGTCTGTATATTGTTTGTATGGGGAGGGGGATGGTGGAAACTGGCAGTAAACTACACATACACAAAATTAAACAGATTGGAGATTCTCATCCATAGACAAATTGTTAAGAATCTCACCTAACTGGAGACTTGGGAGCTATAGATGAATTTTGTTAATGACAAGTTTAAAAGCTTCAGGAAGTATAATTTAAAACTGAATCTTGGATTTTTCTTTTTCCCTAGGACTGAGTCATTTTTCCCAGAAAAAATCAGGTCATATAGAACATAGGAACCCTGGGCAAAATTCTCCATTGAGTGAGAAGGAGGTGCAGAGGAGGGATGTGAGCAGAAGGAAGGTAATCCCCAAAGCCAAGTGCTTTAGGAGCATGTAGGCCTGTGTGGGAGTACTCCAACCCTCATCTTTCCAGAAAACAAGAAGGAAAGTCCTCCTAAGCCAAATTCTTTCTTTCTTAGAACCACCTGCTAGTTACATACATATCAGAGGCAGAAAATGAATCTGGGTTCAGTGACAGTGCTCTTGCCACTATCCTATATTGAGTTTTTTTTTGAAGAAAGCTCTTTGTAAACTTCAACCAGTATAGAAATAGGGAATACAATATCCCTATAGTATAGAGACTTATTGTTATGACACACATAAAAACAACACTAAGTAAAGTAAATGATAGGGACAGACAATAAATGTTATAAAAATTTAAGGGGGAAAAATAATTGTATTTCCTCTCTGTCTGGAAGATTTTCTTTGCTCATCTCTGCCTCCTGGAGCCCCTAGCTCCCTTCAAGTCTCACCATAGTTACTACCCCCTAGAAGATGCCTTTCTTAAGTCTCCCCCTGCCTATTGTTAGTGTGCTGTTTGACACCAAATACCAAATTACTGGGCATTTCCTTTGTGTATATTTTAGTTCTCTGCGTTGAAGTTGAAGTTGAATGGCTGAATAGCTTCCTCCCCCAACTGAAGCCCTCCATAAAATATGTTTCCTCAGGGCAAGGCCTATCTTGTGTGTGTGTGTGTGTGTGTGTGTGTGTGTGTGTGTGTGTGCATGCGCACACACATATCCAGAACCTAGAACTTTTTGAATTGAATTAAATAGTGGTTTGTGATGATCAGTGAATGTTGCATGGTGGAGATGGGCTTTGAGCTTGGCCTTAATGAAGGGTAAACAAGCATTTATAAAGGGTCTATTAATTGCCAGCCACTATGGTATGTGCTGGGACAAAGAAAGACACAACAAAACAACCCAAAAACTCAAACCCAGTCTTTGCTCTCAAAAAGTTCAAAGTCCAATGTATGGGAGAACACGAAAACCACTGTGCACAAAGATACAGACAGGATATAGACACAATCAATGAGAAATAAATAGAGGGGAGACAAAGAAAGAGAGTTTTGTGATGGGCAGAGAGAATCATGGAACCAATGTGCCATGATGACAAAGTTAATAGAGAAAGTAAAACATTACATTAATTTCATTTCCCTATAGGAGAATAGTCCATCATATTTAATTGTTTCATCCCACAATCATATATTGAATATTTACCATCAACCAACCTGGAGTAGATATTTTGAGAGAGTCCAAAGAAGTTGCAGACAAGATTCTTTACACCCTCAGAATTATGACACCCCATAAGAAATGTAGGAACATCAAATTATAAAATTTTAGAATTAGAGTCAAGGAACTTTAGAGATCATTTAGTTCAACCACTCACATTACATTTTCCCCTCTTAGAGGGGAAGTAACTTGCCCAAGGTCATGAAACAAATTAGTAGCAAAGACAAGACTAGATCCTAATGACTTTCATCTGGGGCTCTTTCCACTCCATTTTAAGAGAGCCTTCAATGTTTTCATAAATATAGTTTACTATTTGCATGTAGGCTTATGCCTATATAAATGTAGTTATTTAAAATGTAATTATTGACCTTTCCTTCCCTCCTTCCTTCCTTCCTTCCTTCCTTCCTTCCTTCCTTCCTTCCTTCCTTCCTTCCTTCCTTCCTTCCTTCCTTCCTTCCTTCCTCTTCCTCTCCTCTCCTCTCCTCTCATTTTCTCATTACCTTCCTGCCTTTATTCTTCCCCAAATTTTTCTCCTTCTTTCCTCAAAATCCCCATAGCTCCCCCTCCTCCCACTCTCTCAGCTGAGAACCTTGGTTCATATTTTTACAGAAAAAAATTGAGGTTAAATTTTTAAAATTTAAGACAATCCCCTCCTCTCCCTGTTCTCTTATCTCATATCACTCAGGTTTCTTTTACATCTTCTCCTTCCCTCCTATCTCACACGACGAGGTAGCTCTTCTTGCCATGACAAATCCCTTTACATACAAAAGTGATCCCATTGTAGGCCATCTTCTCTGGCAGATTGCCCTCCCTATCATGTCAATTTCTCACTCATCTTTAATCTCTCCCTGGTTGCTTCCCTACTGTCTATAAGCATGTACATATCTCCCCATCACTTGATCCATTCATCCTCTCTAATTATATTCTATGCTTCTCTTCCCTTTTGTGGTTAGACTCCTTGAGAAAGCCATTAACAATAGGTCCTTTGGATTTACTTTTAAGTCTCATTCTCTTTCTAATCTTTACAGTTTGGTTTCCAACCTCATCATTGAACTGAAATTGCTCTCTCCATGGGGTGGCTAGGTGGTTCAGTGAATAGAGCACTGGCCCTGGAGTCAGGAGGACCTGAGTTGAAACCTGGTCTTAGACACTTAGCATTTACCAGCTGTGTGAACTTGAGCAAATCACTTAACCCAAATTGTCCTGCCTTCCCCCCTCCAAAAAGCAAAAAAAAAAAAAAAAAAATTGCTCTCTCCAGAATTATTAAAGCTCTATTAATTGCCAAATCAAATGGTTTTTTCTCAATCATCATTTTTTAACTTTTCTGCAGCTTTTAACATTATTAGTGACTCTCTTCTCTCTAGGTTTTCATGACACTGACTCTCCTTGATTTCCTCCTAACCTACTTAATGTTCTTCTTGGTCTCTTTTGCTGGATCTTCATCTAAGTCACATTCACTAACCATGACGTTAGTTTAGGGTTCTGTCCCAGGACCTCTTCTCTTTTCCCTCTGTATGATTTCACTTAGTGATCTCTCCAGCTTTTGTGGATTTAATTACCATCTCAATACTGATGTTTCTCAAATCTACTCCAGTTTCAAGAAACCTCCAGTTTCTGTTGACCTCCATTTTCATATCTCCAATTGCGTGTCAGACATCTCAAACTGGATGGCTTATTGAAAAGTTAAGCTCAACATGTCTTGAGCTGAATTTCAATATCTTTCTCCTTAAATTCTCTTTACTTCCCATTTTTCCCATTATTTATGAGGGCACTATCATCCTCCTAGGCCCCCAAGCTCCCAACTTAGATGTCATCCTGGATGCCTCACTCTTTTTCATAACTAATGTGTTGCCAAGTCCTATTGATTTTATTTTTATAATGTCTTTTAAACAAATGTAAAAGACATTTAAACAAGACATCTCCTCTGATCCTGCCACCCCTCTGGCACAGGACCTTACTAACTGTAGTAGCAAGCACCCTAACACACCCAGGATGGTCTTCTAGCAAAGGTTCTTTGATCTGCTTTTCTAAAGGAAAGACAGTTGTAAAGGAGTCAACAATCTTACTTTAATTAAACATACATAAGTAGGAAATACAAGCAGAGAAATTAGTATAGTAATCCAACAGACAGGGCTCCAACTATCTGAACAAAGTAATACAACCACCTGCATACAACACCAGATTGGGACAGCACGAACATCTGAGTAGTCAGGGGGCTCTTAACAAATGGCTACTCAGAGTCCCATCCAGGGAATCAAAAGGTCTTTCTCATGAGCAAGTACCCAAAGTAAAATACCAAGATCTTAGTATATAGTTTTCAACTAATGGATTCAGAGCCAGAAGGCATCATGATCCTCATGACTCAGTGCCTAATTAGCTTAGTATAAAAGGTACAAAAGCCTTCCTACAAGAAAGCCTCCCCCTAAGCAAGCTCCTCCTTAGGCAAGTTCCTCCCCCAATAGGCTCTATGTGACTCAGGATGTATCACAGGTGTGAAAGCAGCAAGATATCCATGATTGACATGTGGTCACATAGGCCTATTAATGGATAGGGAATGTCTTCCTATTCCATTAACATTACAGCACTGCACACCTTGATTAATGCAATAGCCTGCTGGTTGCTCTCCTGGATAAAAGTCTCTCTCCATTCCAGTTCATCAACCATTCTAAACCATTTCTAAAGCACAGGCCTGACCATGTCTGTCACTACTCAAACTCCAATGGCTCTCTCAAACTGTCTCTCTCCAGTGACTTGAGGAAACAAATGCGCTTATACTCTCAGATCTTTTTAAAGACATGAATGAACCAAACAGATTTCAAGTCCCATGCTATCACACTAGGACCAGTCACCTCTAGGATAAAGTAGAAAATCCTCTCTTTCGTATTCAATGACCTTTACAACCTCTCTGCTCTATCCCTGTGTTTTTGGTCTTCTTACACTTTATTCTCCACTATGTACTCTGTAATCCAGTGACCCTACCTTCATACTGTTCCTCAAACAAGATGCGCCATCTTCTAACCTTGTGTCCCTAGCCCAGAATGCTCCCCTGCCTTGTCTCTGTCTCCTAGCTTCACAGATTTCCTTCAAGTCCCAGCTAAGCTCACACTTTCTACAAGAAGTCTTTCTCAATGCTACTTAATTCCTGTATATTCTCTGTTGATTATTTCAAGCTTACCTTGTATATAGCTTGTTTGCATGTAGCTGTTTGCATGTTGTTTTTCCTGATTAGACTGTGAACTCCTTGAGGGCAGGTCCTATCTTTTCCATGTCTTTGTATCCCTTGGTATACTGTCTGGTACCTGGTAAGTGCTTAATAAATGTTTATTGACTGACTCTTTCCTTTTTCTTCTCCAATCCATTGATTCAGGAGAGAGAGTGAGCCAAGGTTAATGCCAATCCTCAGAAAATATGGTTTGGAGTCTATAAGAAATGTGGAATGAGCAATAAGACCTCTGACAAAAATTAAATCACAAAGAAACAATGCTTTCTGTAATGTGCTTCCATCAACTATTATGATGTTCTATTTTGCACCTAAAATTCAACCTCGTTCATGATTCTCAGCATGTGGTTCCTTTTAAACAATTTGGATGCTTTGGGACAAGGGGACTTGAGGAAACAAATAGGCTTATACTCTCGGATCTTTTTAAAGACATGAACGAACCAGACAGATTTCAAGTCCCATGCTATCAAACTAGGACCAGCATGCCAGAAGGATGATCGTACTTGAAATACACCCCACCCTGTGCATTTACTGAAGAGGGTGTGGTGGGCCTTTCTCACTGGCCTTCAATGGCTCATCCATTTGCTGACCCTGTGGTCAGCTTGACCTTGGCAGAGGGTGGGGCTGGCTATATGGTTGGCAACACCAACCTAGGGGAGATTTCTGGAGACCTCAGAGCTATTTATGATTTGGATATTACTTTGCACAGTGACTGTGGTTCTGTCACTTTGGTTTGATTCAAAAGTATAACACATTAAAGTGTGACACACAAAAACCATATATATTTATATTCATTTCCATTTCTTGTGATTTTTTTTTCTTTAATGCTATGCTCCTAAAGGTCACATAGTATAGTAAAAGTCAGTGAGACCTGGGTTCCAGTCTTACCTATATTAGCTATGTGATAATAGGTAAGTTTTTGAAACTCTCAGCAGCAACTTGGTTGCACAGTGGATAGAATATTGGGCCTGGAATCAGGAAGGCTTGAGTTCAAAATCAGACACTTCCTATTTGGATGACTCTGACAAGTCACTTATTCTCTGTTTGACTCAGTTTCTTCACCTATAAAATTGGAATAATAACAGGACCTACTTGTCAGGTTTGATTTTTCCCCCTAAACCCTCTCCAACTCCTCCTATCTTCTTTATTACTCTAGAGAGCAACACAATCCTCCCAATCCCCCAGTCTCTCAACCTAGGAATCTTTCTGGACTCCTCACTATCTCTTACCTCCCATATCCAACCTGTTGCCAAGGTCTGTTGATTTTCCCTTTGTAGCATCTCTCCAGTGTGCCTCATGCCTGGATTATTGTAATAATTCAAAAATGGTGGGTCTCTCTATCTCAATTCTCTTCCCACTCCAATCTATCCTTGATTTAGATGTTAAAGTGATTTTCCTAAAACCTATGTCTAATCATAGCACCCCCACCCTCATTTAATAAATTGCAGTGACTTATTGCATCCAGGAGTAAATACAAAATGCTCTGTTTGGCCTCCAAAACCCTTCATAATATGGCCTTCTCCCATCTCCCATCTTTTCAATTTTCTTATGCCTTCCTCCTTCATACATACTCTTCAATCCAATGACACTGGCCTCCTGGGTGTTCCTTAAACCAACAATTCCATTTTTCATCTCTAGGCATTCTCATTGATTATTCCCCATATCTGGAATGCTCTTTTTCCTCATCCCCAGCTACTAACTTCCTTGACTTCCTTTAAGTCCCAACTAAAATTCCACCTGTAACGTGGAAGTCTTCCTTAATGCCTCTTAGTTCCAGGGCCTTCTTTTTGGTAATTATTTCCCATTTATCCTGTATATAGCTTGCTTTGTATATATTTGTTTGGGCATCTTCCCCCTTCCCAAATTAGATTGAGGACAGGGACCATCTCTTTTTGTATCCTCAATGCTTACTTAGTGTAGTAAGCACATAATAGGCACTATATAAATGTTCATTGATTGATTAATTCTTATGATCAAATGAGATAATATTTTTAAAGTACTTAACAGAGTGCCTGGCATGTAGTAGACACTCTATAAATGCTTATTCCCTTCACACACACACACACACACACACACACACACAAACACACACACACACATCCCTTCTCTGTCAGTGCCTCCCAGACAACTTTAAAAAAATAAAAGTTACAAACAATCTCAGTGCAAGGAATAAGCATCCACCCACATTTACCCACTTCCCCCACCTTATACACACCATCAATTCCCCAAACTGATCAGAAATTTAGTCAGGAATAATATTAAGAGCCATTAAGTCTAACTTCATTTTACAGATTAAGAAACAGAAGCACAGAGAGGTTGAGCAACTTCCCCAAGCTTACACAGGCAGTTAGTATCTAAGAAAGAATTTGCTCCCAGAGCTTTGTGACTACAAGGCCAGTGCTCTATCCACTATCCAATCCTACCTGATGGGATCAGCTTGAGGGCTCAGGGCTTGGCCTCAAATCTTGACACACTGTGTGATTCTGCAGTAAGAAGACCAGGGTGAAGTCCTGATTCCATTATTCATTAACTGTATCATTGGAATAATCATCTAAGCATGCTGACAACATGGCTTCTATTGATTTTTTTTGTCCTCCCTAACACCAAGTGGGAATTTAGCAAAATTATTTGCCTTTCTTTAGCACTCTCCATTTTATAAAGCACAGTCCCCAATATAGCCCTATGAGGTCAGTAGCCTGTTTTAGAGATGAAGAGAATTAAGCACTGAGGAATTAAATGACTTGCCCGCAGTTACATAGCTAATACATGACAAAACTAGGATTCCAATTCAGATCTTCTGATTCAAATTTCAGTGCCCTTCCCCCTTTCCTGCACTGACTGAAGATGACTTGTTCAGTAAAACTTGATCAGTAAAATCAGAGGCCTGAGATTATCCTTGCGGTTAGCTAGTTCCTCTCTGGGCCATGTTAGAGGAGGAGATTGTGCAATTTTCCATAGTCATTGCTTCCTATGACTCTTGGCCTTCATTTTTTTTTAAACTCTTCAATCTATATAAAGTCCTGGAAAGATTATCAAGGAAGACAATGGTATTTCCTTTCTGGGGATTTTAAAGAATAAGACATCTAAACAGGTTTCAGTATCAGAGTCTAGGGTTTTATTTTTGCTTTTAAATTGTCTATTACGATGGCATTTATCTGTGAAACTTATTATGGGATAAGTGTTAGACCATACCCAAGGTAACTAAATGGTACAATGCATAGAATTAGGGCAGAATCAAGGGAAGGTCTAAGTCCAAATCCTGATTCAGACACTTTCTAGCTATGTGACTCTAGATGAAAGTCTTTAGACCCCAGTTTTTCCCTTTATAAAATGGGGGCACTTGCCTTGAAGAGTTGTAAGAACCAAGAAGAAAAACATGCACACATAAAGCTTTGCAAATATTAAAGTGCTACATAATTGTTGGACATTATTTGACTTGGAGTAGTTTGTGGAGTTCCAGGTACTATGTTTTGAGAAAGATATTGATAAATTGGAGAACATCTGGAAGAAGACGACCAGTGTGATGAAGGTGATCAAGTTGATTTTTTTTGTAATGTTAGATTGAAAGAAGAAGGAATTTTAAAAGAAGGATTAGAATTTAAGAAAACCTTGAAACAAACGTGTCAGTTGGTGCAATGTAATTTTTTGCATCCATATGGCAAAGAAAATATATACAGTGATGATTTTTTCAAAGTAAAATTATAATTTTGCTTATAATTATTTGTATTTAAAGTACATTTGCAAGATAGAAGAAAGAAAATACTTATTAAAAAATATAGTTCCTTGTCAATTTATGCATCTAAACTTTCTAATGGGAACATGGAGATGAGAAGATTTACAGTTGACTCAAAAGCTGAAGGGCTTCCAGGTAGAAAAGGTGTAAGACTTGTTCATGTGTTCACAGAAAAGAGAAGTAGAAATATGTAGTAGAAAATTCAAAGAAGATTTCAGGTTGAAATAAGGAAAAACTTCTTAACAATTAGAGCTGTCCCAAAGTTGAGTAACTTTAATCAATCAGTTAGTCAATGAACTTTTATTAAGTGCTTACTGTATGCCAGGCTCTGTGCTAAGAGCTAGGAAAGCAAAAGGAAACAGAAATGAAGACAGACCCTGATCTCAAGGAGATTATATTCTAATACGAAGAGACAATATATAAAAGGAAGGTGAAGAAGGTACCCTATGTGGAAACATGGTAGGGAAAATCCTATGGAGATGAGTAAACAATGTAGCCTTGAGAGGGATAAAGAAGTCTTAGGCCTCAGTCTCTTCCTTGAATTGGAGGTTCTGGAAGGAACCGGCCAATTAGAGGCAATGAGTACTTCCAATAGGAATAGTCCATGCATCGAATGAGCTTCCAAGGTGAAGAGTTTTCTATGGCAGAATCAAGAAAGTCCTGTGGAGATGTAGCCTGGAGAGAGACAAAATTTGCTTCAAAAGGAAGTGAACGCCTCCTTACAAAGATCTGAATCAAAGTCTGAATAATCACTTGTCATTTGTGTTATAAAGGAAATGATTGATCACATAGGGTTTGAACTAGATGGCCTATGAGATTTTTTGTGTTTCTGACATTCCCTGACTCTATGAGAGAAGCCTCTCTGGAAGGAAGAACTTGGATTGAAATGTAAGGTATTCAAAACACAGAAGTCGACAAAATTTTTTTTTGGTAAACAATCTTATTGAGCCCATCTGTATGTTATTCCTTTTCTCCCCTACCCACTTCTACTTCATCTGCTGCTCCCTGGATTAATTGGTCAGTCAAGGCAGAAGTCCTTCATGAAGGAACAAAGATTCAAACTTTTAGTCATTTGTGTGTCCTTGACTAAGGCAGATACACAGTAGAAGAGGGGAAAAAGTAACAGAAGACAGTCCCTGTCTACAGGGGCATAAATTTATTAGACCATGGGCCATACATACATGAAGGAGAAAGAAGGACAGTATGACTCAGGTTACAAACCTGGTGACTGGAAATATGATCACATCCTCATTTGGACAAGGAGAAAGTTTAGGGGCAAGGATGAAGCTCATTTTTGACATGTTGAATTTGATTTGTTAATGAGGTAGTCAAATGGAGATGTCCCACCATCAACTGGAAATGCAGAACTAGAATTAAGGAGATTGGAACTTCTTATATATAGACTTAGAGTTTATCTGCTTAGAGATAATAAATGAGTTCATAGGAGTGGATAATATCACCAATTGAAAAGGCATAGACTAAGCAGGGAAAAAAAGTCCAGGTTGGAACCTTGAGAAACAACCACTTTTAGTGGGTGGAAAATGTATATTAAATCAGAAATATTATAATACTGCAAAAGAGCAATATTCATCCATGGTGATATTTCCTCTAAAGTTGTATATCACATTGCCTGTCCATCTGTATGATCTTTGGGCAATATCCTCTCATAAGTTCATAACAAATCATTCACTCAATGTGCTGTGGGCTTTCCTAGCATTATTTTGCTATCCCAAGAGGAGAAATGGCATGTTGAAACCATTCATTGGTGTTCCTTCCAAGAAAATAAGGTCATGTAGCAAATAGGAATGGTAAAGCATGGTAAGTGCAACAGAAGTAAGAAAAGGGAGACACAAATGTTGACTGGGATTTATAGGGAAAGTGTCATGGAAAAGTATGTTAACGTCTAGGGTAGAATATAGATAATAGGAGAACAGATGGGAGGGAAAGCTTGTGGGGAAGGGAACAAGAAAGTATGGAGACTGCTGTGTGACCTTGGGCAAGTCACTTAACCCCAATTTCCCTACCTTTCCCCCTCCAAAAAAGCCAAAAAAAAGAAAAAAAAGAAAAAAAGAAAGGATGGAGACTGTACTGATTATTACAAAAGGTTCATAGGGGATAGTGGAAGAGACAAGGTGGTGGGTAGGAGTGTTAACAACATATGGGATGCCTTATAAACCAAACAGAGAAGTCTGTACTTGATGCTATCGGCAACTTACCCTTTCGAGCAGGGGAACAGCATGATAAAATCTGTATTCCCGAGAGATGAAGGATTAATCATTTTCCAGTATTACATTCAGTATGCCCTCCTGATCTCCTAGACATGGTCAAAGGCTGACCTGAAGTGCGGTTCACTGCAGAAGGTGGTTTTCTCCACTATTTCATGACTAAGAAAACATTTACAACTGTTTTTACTAGCTCTTGAAATGACAACCTGCTCAAGTCCTCTCCCTTGCTTGGTGACAGGTTTCTAAGTGGGCTGCTACACATGCGCACGAATTTACTGTATTGTTTGAATGGGGCCTCCAGTCTACAGAAAGGCCGAATGACTTGGACTTGCCCAAGGTGACAGCAAGTTAGGGGCTGAGCCCTGAACAAAAGCCAGTCTACCAGCTCCTCCAATTGTCTCATACAGATATCACATTCTCAGCTTTCCCAATACGTGAAACGGTTGACACTGAATCAAATATTCACCTCAAATGATTGCAAATATACCTGAGAAAGTGTGTGCCATCTGCTCTCTGAGAATACTCCTGTGTGAGCGTGAAATACAGTTGTAGTGTCCTTGCCTTAATTAAATCTGATGAAGTGAAAAATCCAGAAGGTCGGTTATTTCAAATCTTCTCCAATGCAGCCTTATTGCACATTTGTTTTCCTGTTTAGCCATCCTTTGACTCACTTCACTGTTAGCCTGTGGGACCTTCAGAAAAGACATGCAAACACTGGAATATGTGTAATGCCCCAGGACATCTTTCCAGGGCGAGTCTCCTTTCCTTCTCCCCTCGTTCTTTCCTGGATATGTCAGCTTTCATTTTTTGCAGAATGACATTTCCACCTCCAAAAATGTGGGTTTGGTCATCAGAGAGTATTTTCCACATATTGAGAAAGAATATAGCGGTGGTCACACCCTCCTCTTCTCAGTTTCAAATGACTTCACTTTTTTGCCCCTGGCCTCAGATACAAAACCAGGGTTGGAGGAAGAAATGCATCCTTCTAGCTCTAGCTGAGTTTGCTTCATTTGTGGTCTACATTAAGTTCTACAACTTACTGGCCTCTCTCCAGGCTGGGCATGCCTAATGGCACAGCAAGATCAAACTTCACTGGGCATGACAGAACTGATTTCCTCTTGACTAGAGGAAGGCCTTATTCAGGCCCCACAAGCAGCAGGTAAAAATTTTCCATTGGGAGTCATTCCTATCTTTGATGTAATCCTATTGAAGGAAAATTAGAAAAAGGATAGCATTAGAGAGCAAACCATTGGCTGCCTGAAGCATTTTATACGTGGAACAAATATTCATAGATTTGCCTATTTTAAAGCTTCTTCATTCAAATGAAGAGGTTCTCTTATGATTGCTGGGAAAACTTAGGTCCTGTCTTGTACCCCTCTTCCTGGAAAGGGAGAAGCTAACTCAACACTGTTGTGTGAAGGCTCTTGAATAATAGAAAATGTTCCACCTTCCACACTGGCCAAGATTGTGTCAGGTCAGAGGAGGCCAGTTATGGGCATTTAAGTAGCAAAATGCGCTTTTTATTTAATATTTCTTTGTAAAGGAGAGATATGTAGCTTCCTTGGCCAAGTTACTAATATTTCTCTTACAGAGTCATGCCAAGGCTAAGTGGTTGGATTGAAGAATTGTTATCATAGCTCTTGTCTCTCTTCATTCCAATCTATCCATCATTTAACTTCCAAAGTGACTTTGGAAAGTTCAGATCTGACCATGTCAACTACATACTCAACAAATTCCATTGTTCCCTATTGCCTCCAGGGTCAAATAAAACCCTTTGTTTGCCATTTAAAGCCCTTCCCAAATGGGTCCTTTCTTACCCCTTTCAGTCCTCTTACATTTTAGTCCTCTCCATTATCCAGTTATACCTCCCTTTCTGATGCTACTTGAAATCAATACGCCATTCCTTCATCTCCATGACTAGTTGTTCCTTATGTACATAAAACTTCCCCTCTTCAGTTTTGCTTATTAGTTTCCCTGCTTTTCTAAGGCCTTTCCTCTGGGTTTACCTCTCATTTATGTGGAAAACATTTTGCATGTTTATAGTCAATTGCATGTTGTCTTCCCCCTCCCCCCCACAGTAGTCTTTGTATCCCCACTACTTAGTACCTAATAGGTGCTTAATAAATGCTTTTTGACTTAGTGGGTTATCTCTCAGTAAAACTATAAATTACGCTTTTCTTGAGAAGTTCAAAGCTTATTTTGACTTTCACCCAAATATTTTCCATACTAAGAAAAGACATCCCTTGCCTTCAATGGGCAAGAGTAAGGAAAGTGCAGCCTGGTCCCTTATAATTTATGGTTGCTTGACCAAGACTTTGTAATCATTGGTATCAATTTTTAGGCCTCTTGTGGTAATGTCATTTGTGCCCACACGTACCTTTAAAAGTATGTAGTTGCCATCCATTCTGATATATTGTATAAGGCTATCTGTCACATTTTGGAGGGATACAAGTGCAAAAAGGACAATAGATATTTCTGTTGTTATCAGGTTGATAAATTGCTGCCTCAGTAAACTTGAGCAGGGAATCACCAAAGACCCCAACTCTTCTCCACATCTTCTGTCTCTTAATAGATGAGCTCTTATGAATAGCTTCTGTGGCTCCAGTACAGTAGTCTTGGGAGGGCAAGCACTTCTTCTTCCTCAGGTTATCTCTTTCTTTTAAAAAAAAGTCCCCTCTCCCCACCTTTTTTTTTTGCTTTTTGGAGGGGCAGTTGGGGTTAAGTGATTTGCCCAAGGTCACACAGCTAGTAAGTGTTAAGTGTCTGAGGCTGGATTTGAACTCAGGTTCTCCTGACTCCAGGGCCAGTGCTCTATTCATTGTGCCACCTAGCCACCCACCAAATTTGTTTTAAACACTAATTGCATATCTAGGTATCCTTTTTCTTGATAATTTCTCACTTATGTAAAGTCTTGCTCCACTATCCTCACAAAGGTCATTTCCTCCCTTCTACCTCAGATGTCTATGTTTTTTTTTTCCTCCATTGAAATGTCCCTTGTTTTTCTTTAGCTACCTGAAGCATTTTATATGTGGAACAAATATTTATAGATTTGCTTATTTTAAGGGTTCTTCATTTAAATGAAGAGATTCTCTTATCATTGCTGGGAAAACTTGGGCCCTGTCTTATATCCCTGCTCCCGGAAAGGGAGAAGTTAACTCAACACTGATGTGTGAAGGCTCTTGAATTCTCTTTAACAGTCGGGAGTATAGGGGCAGCTAGGTGGCACAGTGAGTAGAGCGCCAGCCCTGGAGTCAGGAGAACCTGAGTTAAAATCTGACCTCAGATACTTAACACAAAAACTAGCTGTGTGATCTTGAGCAAGTCACTTAATCCCAATTGCCCTCCAAAAAGCAAAAAAAACCAAAACAATCTGGAGTATGAAGAGGAGTTATTTGATTCCTTTTACCTTCTCTCTGTTGGAGAAAAATCAGTCTGTACTTATAACACAGATCATAGTCACTCAACTACAGGGGAAATGCAAACATCTTACCTTGAATAAAAATCACTCAGTGATTTCCTCTATTCTCTACAATGGCTAGAATTTCTAGCCTTTTTTTCTTGACTGATGATGCCTATGTGTGGATGTTCCTGGGGTGGGGCACTGAATGTATCATGATTGCATATTATGTAGAAATATAAATTTCCCCAGGGCTTAACATTTCTCTTTAGTGATTTGTTATCAGAAATGCTAATGTAAATGACCCCATTTTCCCATAATTAATGGAACATGAAATGTTTCCTCCCTTGGCCTTGTTTATACCTCATTCCAGATGGATAAATTACCATTCAGAGCCAAAATCTGAAGTCAGTCTTTGATAAAACTGACTTGGGATGAAGTGTTAGCTCCTTCAGACCAATAACTGTGAGATTTTATATCTGCACTGATTTTTAGGTCATTATTTCAGTATGACTAATGTTCACGGTAGAAGCCTTTTTCTTTTGTTAAACTGGGAAGATCACATGACCTTGAACATAAAATTCAATTTTCAAATATTAATAAGTATTTTGTGAATTCAATGAATAGAAATAATGAAAGGAAATTAACAAATTCATTAGATTTCTTGTCAATCTTTGATATTGCTGACTCAATTAGTTTGGTGCTTTTTAACTTAATTTTTTTTCAATTACCAAGCCTTTATTTTTTTCTCATTTTTACCTCTCTCTTAAAAAAAGAAAACCAAAACCCAAAACCATTGTAATGACATTTACAATTCTTGCCAGTTTAAAAAAAATTCTCTTGATATTCTTGACCTTTTGTTCCTCCAGATAAATTTTACAAATATGCATGTCAAGCAAAAACGGATTTCCATGTTGGCCATGTCCAATAATGTAGGTCTCATTTGACATATTTAGTTCATCAGTACTTTTGGGACCTGAGGTGAGGTAGAATTATTTATTATTGGTCCTTTGAAATAATAGTTAATCATTGTATTGACCAGAGTTTTTAAGTAATAAAAATAAATAACACTATGAGCCAGGCACTTGATCCTCACAATATCCCTGGAAGGTACTTGCTAGTATTAGCACCACTTTATGGATGAGGAAACTTAAGTAAGTAGAGGTTAAATTACTTGCCCAGGGTCACACAGTTAGTGCTAATGTGGGTCAGATTTGAACTCAGGTTTTCCTTTGTTTTCAGTTAATTGCCAATTCAAAAGAGATGTCCAAATAGGACTTTTTCTTATTTTTTGATCTCTTTCAGGAATAGACCTAGTAGGAGAGTCACTAGATCAATGAGTATGCCCAGAGTTTATTCAGATCAGCTGCATGTGGTTGGCCCATCACTCTGGTATCACTCTAAGAAGACGGTCAAACATGACTATAGGTCTTTTCTTGTGGGACTTTTTTATTTATAGGACTATCTACTACGATTTTTAATGCTATAATTAGGATCTGTTTTTTTGTTTTTCAAAATATTCCTACAAAGTTTGGGTTGATGAGGGCTATTGTTATACTTAGAAATGACTATGATATAAAAACAAGAGACATCAGTAAAAATAAAATTAAAATAGCAAAAATACAAAAGTTACAACATTGAACATTGCACAAGAAACCTTTCCTAATCCTCCATAATGTTGGTTACTTCCCTCTGAGATTATATCTGATTTAGTCTGTAAATATCCTGTTTGCATATGTTTTTGTTCAGTTGTTTCAGTTGTACTTGATTTTTTGTGACCCCATTTAGCGTTTTCTTGGCAAAAATACCGTAGTGGCTTACCATTTCTTTCTCCAGCTCCTTTTACAGATGAGGAAACTGAGGAAAACAGGGTTAAATGACTTAAATGAGTCGAACAGCTAATAAATGTCTGAGGCTGGATTGTTTTCTCCCCCATTAGACCATGAACATCTTGAAATTAAGGACAGTTTATTTTTTCCTTACCTTAGGGAGATGGTAATAATTCTACAGTACTCTTTGAAAGCCCTATTTAGATGACTAGAAGAGTGTGAGGTCTGAGCATCACACTTGAATGAAGTACATTGAGAAACACATCAATAAGCATGTTTATAAAAGGACAAGGAAGATGATGAGAGAATTTGAGTTAAGTTAAAGTACTAGAGTTCTTACCTTACGAAAGAGAGGGTTTACTTAGGTTAGGAATTCTTAACAATTTTTGAATCATGGATCCCTTTGTCAGTCTGGTGAAGTCAGTGAAGCCCTTCTCAGAATAATGCTTTTAAATGCATAAAATAAAAAGCATTGGATTATAAAAGATACCAAATATAATGGAATAAGCTTATCAAGTTGTAAAAACGCTAACCAAAGGTCTCAGATTAAGAACCCCTGGTTTAGGAGGAACATGATAGTTATGTCTGAGAGATTGTCAGATGAAGGAAAGATTAGTCTGGATTTCCTTGGTTCCAATAACCAGAACTAAGGCCAAAAGGTAAATCTTACAGGAGGAAAAGAAATTAGCTTGATACTAGGAAGAATTTTGTAACAATTAAAGCTGCCTAAAAATGTAATTGGCTGGCAGAAGAGGTTGTGCTCTCTCCATGTCCCTGGAGCAGAGAGGAGATGCATCAAATTGTCAGGAATATTAAAGAAGAGATTCATGTTCTACATAGGAGTTGGAAAAGGTGACCTCAAAAGTCCCATCCCACTCTAATACTCTAGGAATATAAAGCATATTGACAGCAAATACGGAATAAAACAATCATTGTAAACGTATGGATTCTGAGAAACCAATAGTATCGTGGACGGTGAGGCAGCAGGTAATTATAGCTCTAATCTCTGTGTTTTTACATGTGAGCAGTTTTCTTCCTGCAAATATTCAATTGGATCTGTGATCTCATGGATCTGAGAATTTCCTCCAGTAATACACAGATAGAAATCTATATGTTTGCCCATCCTGTGAGACTTGTCCATGTCTTTCCCCAAACTGGCCACTGGGGGTCCCCCAATGAGCTGGAGGCCTTGTTTTTTATGTCCTACAAGTATGAGGATTCAAGTAGGGTACTCAGGCTCTGCTGTCCACCTATGGTCAATGTCTTGGCTGCAGAGAACTGAGGCATCATTGAAGAAGAAACAAAGTACTTCATTTTTGGCACTTCTAGTATGCTTATCAGGGTTGATTTTCCAACAAACATTGGAGATGTTTACCAATGGTTTCTGAGAGAAAAAAAAAGTATTAATTTTAATAACTTGGCAAATGGAAATTAAGTGGCTCAGGGAGAGGCATAAAGTATACTTAATGTAAATAGGGATATCACTGTGTTTTTGTTGATTGGTGAGAAATAATGATTCTCAATTATTTTATTATAACACCTGTAAACTCAATTTCTTCCATTTTCATTTCCACCTCATGAAATCTCTGATTTCCTTTAAGATTTGGTTTAAGTTCCATGTTACATAACAAGACCTTTCTTGATCCTTTCAGTTGATAATGACCAGACCTTATTGATCCTTTCAGATGATAATGACCAGAGTCACTGGAATGAAGAGAATGTTTTGAAGAGTAAGGTATAAGAAGATTAGAAAGGTAAAGGGGGCCTAGGTTGCAAAAGATTTTAAATGCCAAATAAAGCATTATTTAAAATTTTTTTTCTCTTGGAGGCTGTACAAAACCACTGGAGTTTATTGAGTAGGGGAGTAACATGAGTGGACCTACACTTTAGGAAATTACTCTAGTGACTAAATAGAATATGAGATCATTGGGATGGAAGAGTAGAACTTGGACATTTGCTCAACTGAAACAAAGTGTTTTGCTAGAGCTGCTGAATAAATAATTTTTAAAAATTGGATTGAATTAGTTTTCAAGTCCTCTTATTTCCCTTGGTGGAGCTGCTCAAGAAGGAATATTAAAGAGACAAGCCTAATTGGCTCTAGAAATTGAGGACTAACGCCAATACCTTCCAACTTAATTTAGCACTTCAAATCTAATGCAATGTAGCACAGTCAAAAAGTCATTGAGGAGTTGGACATGGGTTTGATTCATAGGTTTATCATTTCTTAGCTATTCAACCTCTAGGGACTTCCTTTTGGAACCTGTTTCATCCTGTGGGTGGGTGTGTCTGTGTCTATGAGTGTATTTTGCATGGGGAGAGAAGGGAAATTCTGATCGGGTATTCTTTTGCTTTTTGGAGGGGAGTAGGCAAGGCATTTGGGGTTAAATGACTTGCCCAAGGTCACACAGCTAGTAAATGTGTCAAGTATCTGAGGTTGGATTTGAACTCAGTTCCTCCTGACTCCAGGGTTAGTGCTCTATTCACTGTGCCACCTAGCTGCCCAATGATCTGGTATTCTCTAAGCATCCTTCTGGTTGATCATTTTGTCATTTATTTTGACAAAATAGGAGTTCCAGGAGGAAACAGAAAGATAAGTAAGGAGAGAGAGAGCTTTTCAGTTGAGCCCTATCCATTTGCTTATGAACCTCAGAATTTAATTTCCATCCTGGCACTCTTGCCTTCTAGGATCAGAGCATTCTGATCTCATCTTTGCTTGTTTTGTGAGTAAAAGTTTTTGCCATCTCCCACTGTTTGCAGTTTTCTTGGATTAGCCATATCTTATATGTCCTGCTGAAATTATAGGCTGTTATTACTACTTTGATCACTCTGGGCTCTTAATCAACAGAAGACAAGATATGTGGAGCAGGAAAAGTAGAGGGAGCACACATCACAAACTCTCCTTTGTAGGCAAAAACGGTAAAAAGTGAAACACTGAAAAGTCCACTGAAAAAAATTTAATGGTAAGATTTATAAAGTAAAATCATAAAATCTTTTAAATAAGATACATTCACTTTCTCAGAGCAGATAATTTACATATCACATATTTCCCCCCACATTAAAAACTCAGCTAAATTATAATTTTCCTATCCATAGATATCATAGCTTATACATTGAAAATTACATTATAAACAACACTCCATGGAGGGAGAATGGCAGGACCTATTAGGAAATGCTACATAGTCTCCATCGAAAAAAATATATATATACTTTATCACTTTCATTTGTCATAATAATAAACAGAATATAAATTCCTCTTTCTAAAATTAAGTCTTATACAATTTCCATTTAAAATGATAAATATGTACAAACCTCCTATCTGAATGAATATAAATAGCAAATACTGCATTAGTGTTACCAGCATGTTTGGAGCTTTTACATAAAATGGCCTTTGGATAAAAGCATCCAGGACTGCTGAAAACTCCAAGTTCTCCCAGTTAGACATTCCCATACATAGTAAGGCATGATGAAGTAAAAACATTTTCTGTCTGTGTTATTGTTTCCAGTTGGGTTACTTTTAGCAGTAAAGGGGGAAACAGAGTCAGTAGATATTGAACCAGATCCAAGGTTGGGGTGTATTGAACTCTGGGGGTATACTGTCTCTTACACATCACCAGCATAGTCACTTATTTACCACATGTTGGCCCAAAACAACAGAGTGCATCCCCACCCACCCACCCTCACTGAAGAGACTGAGGAATAGCTTACTATATGTTCTATCATCTCACTGTGTGGGTGAATACTACCCCAAAGATCATGGCTGGTTATAAGCAGCTTATTTTACCTGACTGGACTTGGTTCCCTATCATTTCTAGAAATAACTTCTGGTATAATCTGTACATTGTAAAACTGTGCAAAAACTTGACTGTCTTCCTTAGGCTCTGAAGGATTGCTTTGGGGAAATGGTATGTTTTCAAATGTTTCAGTCCATGTGCCAAACCTTTCAGAGTGTCTTGATCGCCATTTTTTATTCTCCACAGGCTAAGCAGCTTTAGGATCTGATCAGTCGATTTGCATAACTTCATAGTTTTTTCAATGTCATCCTTTCCTACTTTCTTCCCTGGTAAGCTTTCCATCAGACTACAGAGCTGTTCCAGGGTGAGGTTCCAGCGTCCAATGTGTTTCACCACACTGTTTTCGCAGAGGTCAATATCTGTGTAAATTAGGAATCAAAAAGAGATGCTATTGGATTCACATTCTCCCGATAAAGTCTCTTAAGTCAATATGTGATGGTTTTGTTCTGAGGATAACTTTTCTTTTCCTTTCTTAACTAGATAAAAATAATATAAAATAATAAGGTGATAAAAATGATCATGATTGAGAGGAACCTACTCTGAAAAGAACAGTAAAATCACAATGGAATAAAGTCAATAGACAATAATCGTTTATGTTATTTAGGTTAATTGAATGTTGAGTACTTTGGGAAGAGGTAGCATATTATTTCTATAACATCAAGCATGACCTAATAATACTACAATTCACATAAACCAATTCTGAAAAACAGAGCAGTTGTAAAACCCAACAGACCTCAAATGCAGAAGCACCATCATCACTGGGCATAAATTTGATGGATTTAGCCAAGGCAAAAATAATGACAATCCTGATCAATGTGTAGTGTACTGCTCAAGAGTAGCCAAGTTAATGTTTTTTCTAGTTCTCTTGATAGTTAATCTGTTCTGACCAAAATTAATTTCCATGGTATCAAGTCAGTCTTTAATAAATACATAATCTCATGTGATCCCCATAATAAGAATAATCCCTGAAAACATACTAAGATATAAACAAGCAAATGGCCTTCATAAAGAGAAAACTTCAGAGATAAAATATGATATGATGATGGGTAGGGAAGTTGCCCTATTTATGTAGGACACACTGTCTTTTCAGTTTTGCGGGGGGGCAACTATCCTTTTGAAAAGAACTTGTAGTCTCTCTCCTCTGTCTTCAAGATAAATATACTTTATCTGCAGCAAATGAAAGCAACCACCTGTTGTGTTGTCTGAAACTTTTACACTAAGAAAGAAATTATCATTAGGTTATTTTTTACTACTAAATTATCTACAGAAAAAGCGTATTCAGAAAACATTTTTCTGAATTTTCCTTTTCAGAATGGATGCCAAATATCCATTGGTCTAGAAACTTGACTTCCCTTTTGCTCTATGTGTCCCAAAGCCTAAAACTCACTTTGGACACAATTTGACTTTTCCCTTTGGTTCACTGAATATAAAAAAAAGTTTTGGGATTGTATTTTTGGAATTGTACTTTTCCTAGCACGAGAAAAGGAAAAAGAAAGTTTCTCTAGGAGTATTTAAAAAAAATCTCTTATGCTGTTCATAAATACCTAATTTTAAAAGAACCCCATTCGTAGAATCATTGGCAGAAAAGGACCTTAAGAACCATTAATTATAGCCCTGGAGTCAGGAGGACCTGAGTTCAAATCTGGCCTCTCAGATACTTAACACTCACTAGCCATGTGACCTAGGGCATGTCACTTAACCCCAATTGCCCTGTCTTCCCCACCTCCACAAAGCAAAAAAAAAAGAAAATCATTAATTATATCCTTTTCATTTTACAGATAAAGAAACTGAGGCCCAGAGATGCTAAATATTAAACAGCCTAGAGTCACACAGGCACTGTGTACCTGTGAAGGGATTTGAAACTGAGTTGTCTTTATACAATATCTCTACTATGTTCTTTCTATATCATATTGGCTCCAACAAACCTTGCTTTCATTCTGCTGACGGAATTCCAACAAATTCCAACCATGGTCCTAGGTTAGGAGTTCCAGCTAATAGAATGGTTTTACTGAACTCTGAAATTTTAACTGAAGGAATTGTACCTTCATATATTGTCCCATTAATTCTCACAACATAAATTCTTAATATAGTTTCTTGAAAAACAGGTTGCTTTATGAAGATTAATGAGAGGATGCCTATAAACCTTGCCTGATAAATGTGAGGTGCTTTAACAAATAAATATAACATGTATCTTTGATTAAAGTGGAAACTGAGGCCCATAGTGGTTAGATGACTTTTGTTTGCTAGCCAAATAAGAAACTGAGTAGGAAGTCAAACTCCAGGTATAGGAGGCAGGCCCTATAATCTATTTGGGCCTAAACAGAGTTGGAAGAAGCTTTTTCTTACATTCTACCTATATTTGGCTTCCAAAAGAAACAACAGGAAATCAAGTTGATCTGTTTCCATTGGGAGAAATGGCATATCATATTACATTAGCATATTGACCACATTATTTGGAACTAAGGATTCAAGATGGAGGTTCATCAATTTTATGCTACGTAACAGGGAAGTTGAGTATTTCCCAATGAAAGTATTTCTCTATAATCCCTGCTTAGGTCTTAGTTTGAAATACCATACCTTGAATAATCTTCTTGACCATATCCTGGTCTTTGTTTTGGTGCTTCCATAACTTGAGCAGTTGGAAAGTTTGCTCTTGAGAGCTGTGTCTTCGTTTAATCCTTTCTATGGTTTCTGCATTCACCTTGGTACCAGGCAAACTGTCCACTAGGACACTGAGCCAATTAGGAGTAAACTTTGTAGGAACAGCAAACCTGAAGAATGCCTCCTCACATAGGGTGACATCTAAATGGGATGAAAGAGGAAAATTAATATAACAATGATCTTAGACTCTGATTCTAGGGAAACTACTGATTTCTAGAAATATTAATTTCCCATGACAGGTTGTGTCAAAATTCCATTGTATATACTGATTCTTTTAGCTGAAATTCCTTTTATAGTGCCACCCTGATTAGAACTGTAGAAGTAGAATGTAAACTGTTTGGGAGCAAATTCTATTTCACTTATTTTCTTGAACAGAATGGGCACTTAGTTGTTTGCTGAGGTGAATCGAATTTCCAAGTTTTCTAGGGCACTTAATATTTTTTTTTTCTTACTCAGTTAATTTTGAAGAATAATGATAATATCAACATGACTAAATCTTTGCCTCAAACTATTCCTCTAATTTAATTTAAATAACTAAATTCAATTAATGCTTATCTAGTATCCACAAGGTACTTTGGATTCAGGACACAAAACAGACAGTCTCCACTCTTAAGGAAATTACAACGTGACTTAGAACAAGCATATCAAGGTCCTACAAGATCTATGTACAAAAATATATGTCAGATAGAGGACAAGAAGAAGGGCCTATTGTTCTGAATAGGAGTCCATATTCTATTTCTCTGTAGACTACTTCTATTCAGTTTTCTGAAAAAGCTGAGTTTTAGAGTGAACACGTGACATCTGATAGTGGTTACGGTCTTTCTAAGCATGGCATCAAGGGTCTGAGATGATCCTAGGCAAAAAAAAATTAGGTGAGGGATAGTTAGAAGTCTAGAATGTGAGTCAAGTATGAACAAAACCTCTCACTAATTCAAAGTAATTCAGATATGTAGCAAGATCAAGGAATAACCAATTAAGAGCCATATCCTCTATTGGTATCCATGCAATATTAAGGGATGAAGAAATCCACCAGCACAGTGGGTGGACTGCCATGTGGAATTTTGGGGACTGGGGTGGCTAGGTGGCACAGTGAATAGAGCACCAATCCTGGAATCAGGAGGACCTGCGTTCAAATCTGGCCTCAGACACTTGACACTTACTAGCCATGTGACCTTGGTCAAGTCACTTAACCCCAATTGCCCTACTTTCCTCCCTCCAAAAAGCAAAAAAAAAAAGAAAGAAGCAGAATTTTGAGGCTATATGAGCATGATTTGAACAGAATTAGAAAATATAAATGGATCATGGTTTGCACCTTCATGAATGAGATAACAGATCCATCAAAAATTGAAGTATTATCTGACTTCTGTTGAGTAAACTATTTGAAACAAGTAGATCTTGGGATTTAGATGCTAATGATATGTGAGCCTCTTAGGCTATAACAATTTATTATGAATTATACTTTTTTATTAGTTGACCTCATTTCATCTGTTAGTACCTAATTTATACCTTAGTCAATAATACTCGTTAGTTGAAAGTGATAATATGATATACCTTTAAAAATATTCCACTGATCAAATTTTTTTTTCTTTTTTGGATAGCCCACTGTGCACTTCTCTTACTTCCTTCCCTCCCCACCTATTTCCTTATCTCCCCACCATCCAATGAATGATATCTGAATATAGGGCACAAAGGGGACCAAATGAAGGTAGAAAAAAAAAAAAGACCATGAGAATCAGGAAATAGGAATGCATGAGATAAGAGTAATTTTTGAAGTATTCTGATGACATTGTACATATGGACATGAAAACTCATAGCCATAGCAACAATATTCAGGAATGACTGTTGAATAAACTAAGGAAGGGAGGTTCTGAATGACATCGAATGAGTCATGGTAAACTCATCCCATTCAGATGAAGAAAAATGGCTGAACAGGCAGAAAGCAAGAGGTTTTAGTGCAAGCCTTATCATGCAAGATGCTGCCACTATGCCAGAGAAAGGCTTTTGGAACATAATTACCTATTCCACATTTCTGAGTTGCTTCTGTGTTTCCAGTACAGAGATTGTCATGAGTTGCATTTCCTTTTGATACCATTTGGAGATCAAGGGCACTGCAATTTGTGTGTTTCCTGCATGGTGCTTTAGAGGAAGTCTCATCTGAGAAAAATCCATCTGGGCACCTTTTGCAAATGGTATTTCGCTCTGGGGTTCCTTCAGGAGAGATAACAGCCAGTTTAACACTTCAGAATCAAAGACTCTCACAGCAGGTATGGCATTAGTATGGTTCTGAAAATCCCGTTAAAAAGTCCTCTACTAAGTCATTCCCACTGCTATAGTCCATGTTATCCTTTAGACTGACTTTCTATGTTCACTTATGCCACAGATAGAATGGTCAGGGAAGAATAGATGTCAATTGAGTCCTTTAAACTATTGTTCTTGAAAAATCATGGACTCTGGTGGAAAATAATTTCTGTTTGCTGTTCTATCATTTCTAGGAATTAATGCAATCTAAATGTCATGTCTCTAAATTCTAACCAGTCCCTGTAATGTTCTCTCTTGCCTTGTACATCAGCATACACACTGGCTAATAAATGTGCTAACCTCAAGAAGTAAAATTTTACAATATAATAAAGTACTGAACAAAGGAAGGGAAATGGAACTGCTTCCAAAATGTAAACCTGCCATAGAGCAACATAATAGATGTTCGATGATATCCGATTTTGCTTTAGCTGTTGTGTTAGAGAGAACAGTCATTCTAACTTACAGGAAGTATGATTGGATGGGCATTTCACTGCACTGGGGGAAGAGATTTGATATGTTTGGAGAAAACATTAATAGGAAGAACTTGAACCAGCCAACAGATAAAGATGCTATTAAAATAAATAATGTCAATACTCTCTTTTATGCATGGATATGTCACATATTGCATAGTGTATTTGCATATGAAAATATCTCCATCTAGTGTGGGTTAGCAGTATTTAAATTACATTTACAACAATAGAACATTCAAATGGATTGAACATACTATACAATGCTAACTGCTAGAAATATGTAAATAGGGAGAACTGTGTAATTCTCTTCCCAGTTAGAGACAGCTAGGTGACACAGTGTATAGAGTTCAGGGCCTGGAGTCAGAAGGACTTGAGTTCAAATACAACCTCAGATACTAGCTGTGTGTTCCTAAGCAAATCGCTTAAATCTGTTTGACTCAGTTTCTTCAACTGTAAAAACGAGGATAATAATAGTACCTGAATCCTAGGGTTGTTGTAAGGATCAAATTTTAAAACATTTATCACAGTGCCTGGCATGTAGTACATGCTATAAAAATGTTAGCTATTATTATTCATCTGAGAGAGGAACTTGTCAGTTCTCACATAGACAATCATATTTATTTATTTATCTATCTATTTATTTGTTTGTTTGTTCATTTATTTGTGTATTTTTAAAATTGCTTTTTGGAGGGGGGAAGGCAGGACAATAGGGGTTAAGTGACTTGCCCAAGGTCACATGGCTAGTAAGTGTTAAGAGTCTGAGACTAGATTTGGACTCAGGTCCTCTTGGCTCCAGGAGCTCTACTTATTGTGCCACCTAGCCATCCGGACAATCCTATTTATAACCTGTTCCATATGCATGTATGAATGAATGTATCCATCTATCTATCTATCTATCTATCTATCTACTGATCTGACTTTTTTTTTTTACTAGACCTATGCTTTCTTCAGTATGGGAGCCTTTGCATGAGGAACTTTTATTTTGCCAAGGTAGTACAATACTAGCTCCCTAATTTATAGCATGTGAAAGCTGCCTGGAGGGCATAGGAAGACTGATAGACTTGCCTATAGTCACACAGTCACTCAGAGGCTGGAGCTGAACCCAGGCCTTCCTGACTCCAAGCCTAGCTCCTTATTTGGTAACTCATGTCTTTTTCCTTTGCAACTAATAGGTATTTAATGACTTGGGTAAAGATAGAGTAGCAATGAAAAGGCTTTTAAGAGAAGCTCTAAAAACTCCCTAATACTCTCCTGTTCTTCCTTCATTATCTCTTCTAAGGGGTATGAGTACCAAACAATGGGAAAGTTTATTTAATGATCATTTTATTGGTTTTATTTTAAGCCTAGAAGAATAGAGATAGTATGGCCTAGTGATCAGACTATCAAAGGACTACAATTTCACTGCAGATATCACCAATATAATTTCATTTTAGACACTATATTATTTTGAATAGGATGGCAACATCTTAGAGTAAGGAATCCAATCAATCCAACAATCATTTATTAAGTGCCTACCAGGTGCTAGGCAGTGGTGAGTCTGAGACCTCAAGGCCATACATAGCCCTCTAGGTCCTCAAGTTCGGCCCTTTGACTGAATCCAAACTTCACAGAACAAAGCCCCTGAATAAAAGGATTTGTTCTGTAAAACTTGGTCTCAGTCAAAAGGCCTCACTCAAGGACTTAGAAGGCTGAATGTGGCCTCAAGGCCACAGGTTCCCCACCCCTGGTAGAGCTGGAGATAGAAAGAAAAAAGGAAAAGAAAAACTGTCTCATTCCTCAAGGAGCTCACATTCTATTGAGTTAAATGTAAACAAATAAGTATTTTTCAGTCATTTTCAACTTTTCTTGGAGCCATTTGTTTTCTTGTTTTTTGTTTTTTGTTTTTGTTTTGTGGGAAAGATACTGTAGTGGTTTGCCATTTCTTTCCCCAGCTCATTTTACAAAAAAGGAACTGAGGCAGACAGGGTTAATCGACTTGCTTAGGGTCACACGACTAGTAAGTGTCTGAGGCTGGATTTGAACTTAGGAGCTCAGGTACTCAGTCTTCCTGACTCTAGGCAGGGCAGCTTAACTACTGCACCCCTAGCTGGCCCAAACAGGTAAGTATATACATGCTAATTTGAGAAAGTGGGAAAAATCATGAAAACTAAAAGGAATCAGAAAAGGCTTCCTGGTAGAGGTGGCCCATGACCTGCGGGGTCAGGGATGCTGAAAATACTGGCTGTAATACCTGCTGGGTGATTCTGGGAACATGACTTAAACTCTCTGTGTGCCTCAGATAACTCTAGGGATGAACGACTGAGCTATAGAACATTGGTTGAAAGAGTTGTTGGTGGAATTAGGGTGGGTGGAAAGAGCTTCCACAGAGGCAATATAGCATTTTTCGAATATTTGGGTATAAATCTAAGTAGTTGACCCTGTTTCCTAACCTCATTTGAGCAGAAATACATAGTACAATCCTTAGCATCACTAGAATGTGCCTGCAATGCAGTTAGAGGAGGCCACCATTCTGGTATAAGAAATTCCATGTAGCTTAGAAGTATGGTAGAGACAGGAGAAGAAAACAAGGTACAGAAGCATTTCATAGAAAAAAGTGGGGGTGGGGGAAGATTAATGTTTTAGAAACAGACATCCCATATCCTTCCTTCTGCTTATGTTTACATTTTCCAGTTGAGAGGACAGCCTGTGTGTTCATGGAAAGTGGGAGGGGGTGAGACATTAGTAAATGAGGCCTTCTGTGGTGGACCAAGTAGAATGGCTGCCTTTGTCCTGAGAACTCTGGCTTGGCATTCCTCTTTGCAAACATGGTTTTATGCTTCCTTCAAGGAGGTCCCTTCTTTCCAGTTTCATTATTCTATAAATTTCTTCACTCAAATCTAAAATGTTCATTTCTGCTGCAGTCTATATTAAATTATTTGTAAAAATTCTATGTTCAGTACAAGCTGGGGATGGTTGGGTCAACAGAATTCCTCCCTCAAGTGTCAAGTGTTCCCAGGAAACTAATTTTAGACCTCACCTTGGAGAGAGAGAGATAGAAAGAGACAGAGACAGAGAGAGACACACAAAGAGAGACAGAGAGAGAGAGAAGAGAGGGAGAGAGGAGAGAGTCAAAGAGACAGAGACAGAAGAGAGAGAGACAGAGAGAAAGAGAGACAGAGAGAGAACAGAGACAGAGAGAAACAGGGAGGGGGGCAGGCAGAGAGAGATGGGGGGAAAGGGAAAGAGATGATGATGATGATGATGATGATGATGATGATGATGATGATGATGATGAAGTAATGTCATTTATATTGCAGAAGGAATTCTTTTTCAGGAATGGGAAGAACTATATACCTACTGACATAATACCTTCTACCTTTGAAATTCTGTGATTTTGGTATAGTGATTCTACCAAAGGTAGGGACAGAAGTGAATACGACACTAGAGTCAGGGAGAACTTAGTTCAAATTATGCCTCAGTATTTACTAGTTTTGTGACCCTGGATAAATCACTTAAATTCTCTCAGTCTCAACTTGTTCATCTATAAAATGGGAATAATAACAATACCTATCCCTGATGCTGAATTTGAACTGAAGTCTTCCTGAGAGCAGCTAGTTGGTAAAGTGGATAGAACACCAGACCTGGAGTCAGAAAGACTTTTCTTCATAAGTTCAAATTCTGCTACAGACACTTACTGGCAGTGTGACCCTGGGCAAGTCACTTAAACCTGTTTGTCTCATGTTTCCTCATCTGTAAAATGAACTGGAGAAGGAAATGACAAACCACTCTAGTATCTTTGAAAAGAAAGCTCCACACAAGGTCAGAAAGAGTTGGAAATGACTAAAAAAAAAAAAAAAAACAACTAAAAAACTTCCTGAGTCCAGGCCCAGAACTCTATCCATTGGGGCCACCCAGTTGTGTGTTATCTGTCTGACGCTCTCATTTTCACTTATCAGTTAGGTGATCTTGGGCAGGTATCCCTTAATTTTAGTGTCCTTAGTTGGACTATATAATCTCTAAAGGCTAATTTAGTTCTAAAATATCACAATAATTTGAAATATTCTTAAAATTTTCAAGTATGTATGCATGGGCTATGTTGGAATTTTATAAATGTGGCAAGCAAAAATTCAGCTTGTCTGAAGATTCCATGGTATCTGTCCCAAACTTGTATTCTCAAAATGTAGGATAAAGGAAATAGCTCAGAACCTGGGATTTAATTGATTTAAGGAATTCCCAGGGGAGGAAACTGCATCTATCAATACAAGTTACCATCTTCATGGCAATTTACAATCTAATAGTTTCATGGAGCTGAGCAGTAGGCCATGCCACCAGCAACACTCCCAAGTGTGTGTGTTGGGGATGGGTGTAGTTAGAGGGTAGATTAAAATATAGTTGAGAAATACTTAACAAAATAAATTAAAATACGATAAAACATGAATAATGTTAATATGTGGGTTTCTAAGTCAACATGTGGCCTGCAGGAATCTTTACATATGGTTTAACAGTCTCCATTTCTACTTGAGGTTGACACCACTGGCCTAGAGCACTGTGAAGTTCCATTACTTGTCTAAGGAACCTAGCCAGTGTGTGCCAGATGAACCTAGCTCTTTCTGTCTTCAAGGACAGTGCTCTAACCATTACACCACCCTGTTTTTCAAAATATAAAGGAAAGGAAACACTTTGTTTATAGATGAGCATTTATGCTTGGGTTTAACAATTTGTTTCATCTAAAATGAAGAATACAACTATTGAAGACACATCGCTCCAGCCTTTATCCTTTTCAGACACACAGCACATGTTTGAATTCCCTGCCAAAGGAAGAGCCGGCTTTCTTTTTAATAATAAAAATATGCGCTCCCAAATGGCTCTCATTTTTTGACATAATTTATTATAACTGTGCATTGTTACAGCTCTGGCGCCTCATTAATATTGGTATAATTACTCTCTTGGTATCAATTAACATTTCTGATGTTTGTCAAAAAGCATTGTAGCTTGAAGCAGCCAGCTTCCAAATGAAAAACGGAGTATTTATCAGGTATAAACAGTGAAACCCAGAGTAGGCTCCTTTGAAAAAAGGGCAATCCATCATGTTTCTCATTAGAGGGCAATTTGCTACGTTTGAGACTTGTCACTAAATTGCATTTTAGTACCACTGGATTCCTCAGAGAGCAGCTCTTTTTGGCAATGGTCCATGGCAGAAGTATAACCCAGGAAGCTTCTTCCATTTTCTTTGGAGTTTGCTATCCTGTTATGTCATCAGAACAAGTTTGCTTCTTTATCTTTCACTCTGGCAACTCTCCTGTGCTATGTACAACACTAATTAATTTTGCCAGGAATGGAAATCAGCCACCTACCTGCTTGTACTACACCGAATCCTGGGGGACAGCTAGTGTGCTTTAGACAAAACTCCAGTTCCAGATACCGTCCTTCCACACATTCACACACTCGGTTGTGAGTGCTGTTACACTCTTGTTTCACATACTGCAGCTCTTTGCATACCCCACTGCAGTACAGACACTCCTCGTTAAAATGCCAGCTCTTGGTATAGTAGTGATGGGGGCAGGGCTCACACTGGGTCCTTCTCTTTGTGGTACAGTGTTGCTTTAGGTAAGTGCCAGGGGGGCATTGGTCACACAGCAGCTGACGAGATGTTTCAGGGTCATAATGAAGGTATTTTGGAGGAAAGGTTTCCTGTGTGGTCCACTTAACTGAGATGTCCAAGAACTAGAATGAGGAAAAGAAATGGATGTGGTTGAGTATCAAAATTTATTCCTTCTGTATCAGCACCACCTTGTATCAAAGTTCCTACCTCGGCATAATGCCTAGCTTAATACATCAAGGGTCTGAGATTTCCTTAGGGTCGTTGATATAGGGCTAGAAGGGAGTTCAGAAAGCAATCTTTTCATTTTGCAGGTAAGGAGAGTGAGGCTGAGAGAAATGATTATTTCCCTTCTGTATTAATAGCCAATTATTGAATTAAGATGAAGGGTTTTCCTCTTCCTTTTCTCATTTAGAAATCAGCCCTGGTAGGATATTCAGGCAGCCTTTGAAGTACAGGGCTCATAATGAGATGAAATCTTGACAGAAACTGACTCAACTGGAAAACTCAGATCTGTTCAAAAGGTAAAGAAATTTTAGTTTAGGTGAATTGATGGATTCTGACCCATTTTGTTTTACTCAGGTCTGAGTAGAAGTGGATTCCCCCCTTTTGTTTAGATTCCCCTAGATGGAGTGATAATATGGATATGACCAAGGCTGAGTGATCAGAATCATGCCACCCAGATCCTCATTAGAATAAGCTCATCTCTCATTATAATATTCATGCTCTTATTAGTTGCTAATCAATCAGAGTTGATTGTCACCCTCAGGAACACCCACTCTTCCAAGGACATATAAGCATCAAATGATTTCGACGAGGGGTCTTTGGCGTTTGAATGTGCTACTGACCCTTGTATTAATTATATGCTAGCATGATTAATAAAGTGATTAATTACCACAAAACTATGTCTCTCAAATTTTTTATACGTCACAAGGCCCATGGACATTAAGTGATTCACACAAAGTCAGATTAGTAAACATCAAAATCATGATTCAAACCCAAGTCATCTGACTCCAAAACCAATGATTTTCCCACATTTCCACATTGCTTCTCCATGACTATAAATGCTCTACTCCCTTACTTGATGGTCTCCATGACTTTCTGTGGCTTAAATATTTGATCACCTGGTGGCCAACCATTTGGTTACAAAGTAGGCTGTTTGTTCTCCACAAGCTAAATTATTTCATTGCTGGACTTGTACCTGAAACCTGTCCAGTTGAGTAGGACTATTCAAGGCCTTTTACTCAACTAGTGTGGCCTTTGAGAACCAAAGATCAACTTCCTATCATGATGAAGCAGCTTGGTGGCATAGTGAATTGAAATTTGGAAAAGGGAATCAGAAATTTACGTGTTTAAATCTGGCCTTAGGTACTACCTGTGCAATGTTGGGAAAGTCATTTGACTTTCCTCAGACTCAGTTTTCTTATCTATAAAATGTGGATAATAATAGCATTTATCTCATAAGGTTGTGAGGATCAGACAAGATAACATGTACAGAGCATTTTACAAACCTTAAAGGGCTATAGACATGCAACCTAGATCATAAGGAGTAGGCAAAATCAAAGTAGGACTCCCATGGAAGAACCAGCCAATCAGACATTTTAAATAGATATAGACCTATCCTTTAGAATGATTCTGGGGTCCATGGACTTAATATTTTGATATTTCAATAATAGTATTTCAATGTAGATGATTTCTTTTATAATCCTATCCATTTTGTTTTATGTATTTAGAAATGTTATTCTGAGGAGTTCATAGGTTTCAGCAAGCTGCCAAAGAGACCCATGACACAAAGAGGGATGTGCTCCAGGGAATTACTATCCAACACTCAAAACATTGACTTTACCCAACATGTAATGAACGTATAGACAGCAGCAGTAGAATGAACATTATTGCAGGAATTAGCTTCCAGTCTGGTTCTGCCACTAATTCACGATATAACTTTGGACAGGTCAATTGCCCCTTTAGTTCTTCATTTTCTCTTCTACAAAATAAGGGGTTTGGCTTAGATGATTGTTAAGGTCCCTTCTAATCCCTATAGTCTACAGCTCCATGACTGTAAGTAAAACAACTAGTTAAGGAAATTAATACTCTTAGTTTGTACAAACAACAGGACTATTGAATTTAGGGGTAAGGAATAAAGTTTTTATTGTGTTTGTCTGTTTTTGAAGAGGGCCAAGACATCAGGAAAATGATGACATGACTTAGAGTTGACTTTGATTTGAGTGAGGGAGGGCTGTACAAGGTCACCAGCCTAACTTTCTCCTCCAGAGCCATCTGGATCCAGTGGCCACATATTCTTCAGAATGACTGGAGATGACTCAGGATGCAATGGGAGACCCTGACCATTTTAGACTAAGGCCTTTTTGGGTACTCACTTAGAGAGGGGCAATGCCCATTCAGTGAATAAACCTCTAAGAAGTGAGCCAAGGGATGGACACTTTAGTTAGAAAAAAAGAAGAAAAATCGAACTGGGTGGGGAAGACCCTCAGGGTTTCTGTTCCAAAGAGAAACAGTTACCATTGGAATTCTGTCTGAGCCAGGAGGGCCCAAAATACAGCCATTAAGTGGAGCTTGGGCAGGGATCTATTGTGGTGCAATCTATGAGCTTCAGAGTGAAATGTATGAGAAAAGACAAAGACAGAGAGAGAGAAAGAAAGAAAGAAGGAGGAAGAAAGAGAAGGAAGGAAGGAAGGAAGGAATCTAGGTATAGGGGTATAAATTTGGGGTATAAACACCAAGTTAACTAGGGAGTTCCAGTCATCAAAATTTACCTTCCTTTGGAGAGGAAAAGAGCGAGGGGTCAAAGTAAGTTACCCAACTAGCTGGATCCCCATTCAGGCAGCTCAGACTACTCACAGGTTGTGTTTGTCCTTCTTTTCAAAGAGGACCATGGCATCAGGAAAATGATGACATGACTTGCAGTTGACTTTGATTTGAGTGAGGGAGGGCTGTGCAAGGTCACCAGGCTCAATTTCTCTTCCAGAGCCAGGGTGGGTGGCTCTGGAGAAAATAAAGTTAAGAGATGGGGAAAAAGTAAAATTATCATCTCCAAATTTGGGGAGGAGATGGGATTCAATAACAATCAAGATATTTATTAAGAAACTATTATGTGAGTATACTAGACACTGGAGATACAAAAACAAAGAAACAGTTCTGACCTCGTGAAGCTTTCTCCTGGGGAGGAGAGAAATGGGAGAAGGAGGGAGAAAGATAGGAAGAGATGGAGAGGGATTGAAGAGATGGAGGAGAGAGGAGGAGAGCAAAGGAGAGGAGAGGAAACATAGAGAGACAGAGAGAGGTGTACACAAGCAAATTTCAAACATACACAAAGTAATTTCAAGAAGAGAAAGCATTAACAACTGGTGGGACCAGTAGAGATGGCACCTGGGTTGTTTGACAAAAGCTGGGAACCTTAATAGTCAGTGGTAAGGAGGGAGTGACCATCTGTGACAGACATGAAGGTGAGAGATGGAATGTCATATAGTTGGATCAAGTCAAGTCAACAAATATTTAGTAAGCACCTGCTATGTTCCAGGCACTGTGCTAAGGGCTGGTGCTACCAAGAAATAATAAACACAGTTCCTTTTCTCAGGGAGCTCACAGTCTAATGACTACAAGTTTGCAGCAGCTCATAATTAAGTGATGACAGTGATAGAATCTGCTGATCTGGGAGAGAAAGGAGTTTGCTCAAGAGATGGGGACTACCTGGAAGAGGTCTTGGGGGAGAGGGGAAGATGATGATGATGATGATGATGATGATGATGATGATGATGGGTCATGACAACTTCTATGAATCTTAACTACAATTCAACCCAGTCAACCTGATGTTTATGGCAATGTACATAAGAAAATAAGTTGAAGACCCAGTTTTGAGTCAGGAAACAAACTTCTTTTTCCTTATTAGATCTGAAAGGGTCTTTGAAGAAGCACTGTTATGGTTATTTATTCAAATGATAGGAAGTAGGTATTATGGTGGAAGGATACCAATATGAATTGTTTTCAAGCTTCAAGGAGGTAAAAGACTAGAACACATTATTTACTTTTTCCAGTCTCGAGTCCTGGTTTGCTGGATCTCAAAAACTCACTGACACTCAACTGCAGTGGGGCATCTATCCAAAGATAGAGAAGATGTATTGCCTTTAGTCTGGGTTGAAACTATATGTACGTTCATAAACATGCAAATGCTTCCATCAGAGGGACTTCTTTCTCTTCTTACCACAGGCTTTAGGATTCCAAAAAAGATGAAACATTGACATTACTTGGAAAGGGTCTATTGTCAGATCCTGCCAATTCATCTATTATTTCCTCATTGTGACATCTGCATACGATTATTCATAGAACTCTTTATCATCCGTGATCATCAAGACCACCTTACCATCAGAACCTTGAACTCTGCACTCTGGAACCCCCTACACTATAACACCACTTCTTGCCTGGATTTCTTCCTCCATCACATTTTCAGTCCATTTCTATGCTACATATATTACTCTTACCCCTTTCCTGTTGCCCTCTATAAGTTTTCTTCCCCAAGTATAATGTAAGATCCTTGCTTACTTGTATATATATATATATATATATATATATATATATATATATATTTCTTGTATATCCTCAGAGCACAGTGCTTGACACATAGTAAGCCAGTAAATGCTTAATAAACTCTCTCTGTCTCTGTCTCTGTCTTTCTCTCGGTCTCTGTGTGTGTATCTCTCTCTGTCTCTGTCTTTCTCTCTGTCTCTCTGTCTCTCTCTCTCTCTCTGTGTATTTCTTTGCCTCTGTCTCTCTTTGTCTCTCTCTGACTCTGTCTCTCTCTCTCCCACCTGTCCCCTTATGGTGTAGAGAGGACTCTAGGTTCTAAAAGGGTTTGCAGAAGAATTAAAGTTTTAGCCACTCCTAATGATCTCATAAAGCTTCAGGTTCAGGTCCAGTAATAGACCATATGTTTGTTTGAAGAATAGTCTAAGTTTGGAAATATCATTTCAAGGTTGCTTATAGGGTGAAAATATTTTTGGTCACAATAACTTTTCATGGCTTTTTATCTATTCCTCACATATACAAGCACTCTATCTTCTACCTCTGTGCATTTGCACTGGCTGGTCTCCACCTTTTGAAAACACTCCATCCTTATTTCTACTTTTCAGAATTCCTGTTTTTTAAGACATAGCTTAAGCATCATCTTCTGCATAAAGCCCTTCTTGGTCTTTCCGATTGCAAACTGCACTTCCTCCATATTACATTGTACTTAACTATTTTGTGTTTACTTACTTTTATTTTATGTGTGTTTACATGTATACTGTTAAGGACCTTTAAGGGGTCCCCTGAACTTGTCTTTTTGAGTTGCGATGTTTTCCAGAAACACTGGACCCACAGCATGTAGGAGGTCCTGAATGTGTCAAGGACAAAAGATTAGCCCCAGGCACTGCTTAGAACTTATGATATGACCTCTTAAAGAGCACAATTTCCCTTTGTCTTAATGACATTTTCTCTTCATGAGAAGAGATAACCTGAGCCATTACAGAGTCCATGTTTGTAAAACAACTGAAATTTTCTTAAAGAATAGTGTTATATTAAAATATCTATACTGTTACTTGGGTCAGATTACTAAAATTAGGTGTTAAAACACTAACCTTCTCCCAGTTCAAACTGTCTTTGGAGTTAAGCCTTAGCAAAAAAGGAAAAGAAAAATAATAATAATAATTCTAATTTCTTTAGAGTGATTTGTAAATCACAACTGAAACCTTGTTTAAGTTGTTAAACTAGAGAAAAGAAAACAAAGTACCATATCAAGGTGTCACTGTAACATAACCCCAAGCTAACCCTAAAAAAAAAACAAGCTTTCGTTGTGCCTCAATGAAAGTGAAGTGTGGCTTGGGGAATGTGGTATATGGAAGCAATTGTACTGGCCTAGGGCTTTTTCTGGTTTTGCTTTTTTTTTTTCCCAAGCTGGGTTTCCTACCTAATTCATAGGCTAGCAAAAAAGGAGTGAGTTCTGAGGACGGCTAGGTGTCGAGGTAAATAGAGCACTGGCCCTGGAGTCAAGAGGACCTGAGTTCAAATCTAGTCTCACACACTTAACACAAAAACTAGCCATGTGACCTTGGGCAAATCACTTAACCCCAACTGCCCTCCAAAAAGCAAAAAAAAAAAAAAAAAAAAGGAGTGAGTTCTGGAATTGCCTTTGAGTTTTCAGTTGACTCAGAGGAAGTTATATCAGGCAACTAGAAGTGAAGGGTGAGTAGGAAGCAATTATAATTCTGGTTCTTAGAACCAATTATAATCTTTGGGAAGGTCTTATGATGGTCCTCATAGCTACCCTCTTTGATTCTAAGGGTTTGCCTTCATTCAGAGTAGTTCCTTTAAATCTCATTGAAAGTTTTGGAAAGACACAAAGAATGATTTTATTCTATTTTAAACCCAGAATCCCTTGAAGCTACTTCATAGTTCTAAAACACTCAGTAGCAGGTATGATTCTTACCTTGGGTACAGTGAGGTCCATTCCTCACCAGCTGCCTCCTTTCCTCCTCTCCTATTGTGCCCTAACCCAAGTGGAAGTAGAGGGCTTGTGTCCTCTTTTCCCATGCTGCCCCCAAAGATTCTCTTACAAGTGATCTGGTAGTGATCACAGTTGAGATCTTCACCAGCTAAAAGTTTAATGGCCCCACTGTTTAGCAAACTGACTGGCTACTGGTAATCCATATGGCAATATAGCAGTTGGTCTAGCAGGCATGTATTATACATTCTAGTGCCCCTTTTGTGACTTTTAAATGTGTTCCAATCCTCAGAAGGCAGTCTAGACGCAGAGGGTGCCAAGGGATGGGTCACCTATAGTTGAAACTTAAACACTTGTGCCTATTATGTGCCAGGCACTATGCTGAAAACTTTACAATTATCTCATTTGATTCTCACCTACCTTCGTGGTAGGTGCTATTATCCCCTTTTACAGTTGAGGAAACTAAGGCAGGGAGAGTTTAAATGATTTGCTCAGTGTCATAGAATTAGCAAGTGCCTGAGACAAAATTTGAACTCAAGTCTTTCTGACTTCAGGCCCAGCACTTTGTACGCCATGGCACCACCTAATTGCCTCTAAGTGCTATTCTGAGTTTAAGGTGGTCCGTTAGAATAAAAAAATGGGAATAATGGAGATCATTATAAGGCCTTCCTGAAGTTTATAGTTAGTTGTTAAAGTTCCCGACCAAACCAGAATTCTCACTGCTTCTTCCCCATCCTTCACTTCCAGTTTCCTGAGATAACTTACCCTGACTCCATTGAAAGGGCTAAGGAGGTCTCAAAACACAAAATGAATAAGAATTACTTTATAACTTGTTGCCTTTCTATGACCTTGGAAGCTGAAAGTATTTAGGACCTATATTTCCCCTGTCTTTTCCCTTTTAAGAAGGAGGGATTGAAAGGAGATGGGGCATTATATCTGCTGCCCCTACCCTATCTAACAGTTACAGGGTAGGTACTGCTAAATATATCTGAGGTCTTCACCATATGGTACTTTTTAAGTACAATCTGTCACTGACTGGGAATTCTATAAGCCTTGCTATTACAAGGATTTAGCCTATATAATTGAACATTGTTAAGGACTGGTTACTCCTGAAACCATATTAGGAAGTTAGCTGTCTCTCAACTTCCTCTACTGGGAGGCTGAGAAAGCCCCATGATAGTGGTGTAAGTATTTTAAGTAATTATAACTTTAAGTTGGTTTGCAATCATGTTAGAGAAGAATTTTTCAAGGCAGCTCTATGGAATTAGTTAGAAAAGCATACTCAGCAAATTAACATACTGGCTGATATCACTTTACAATCATGTCATTAATATATTCTATCCAAACTGCAATATAATGTACCAAAGCACCACAATTCCACTTACCATTTGTCGATTTGCCCAAGAAAAAGTGTCATTTTTCTCTCTTTCCCATTCACTGTTAAGCTTTTAGAAAAAGCAGTCCATACTCATTTCTTCCATTTCTCACTACCCACTTATTACCTAGACTCTCTTGATCTGGTTTCCATTCTCAATACTCGATTATAACTTCTCTCTCTAAGGGAATGAGGAGTGACCAAGTCCATTGTCCTCTTTTCAGGCTAAATTTCCTTGGTCTTTTTTATATTCAACACCCTTTAACACTATTGACCAGGTCTCCCTTCTTGATATGTTTTCTTCTTTTGTCTTCCTTGATAAAGTTCAACCTTTATTTCCGTATCTCTTGGACTGATTCTTTTTGTTCTAGTTTAGAGCCCACCCCCTCTTCCCACCCAAATATGGAGTCTGGTTCAATGTCCAGGTAAAATTTCCACTATGACATTGTTCCTAATTGAAGTTATTAATCAGGCTACTCTTCCCTCTTCCATGCATTTAATCAGTTTATAATTTATAATACAATTATTTGGCAACGGTAGAGCTCCTCAGGTTATTTACAAAGTCAACAAACAGAGACCACAATGGGATCTTATATTTTCTGTATTCTGTATTTCTGTATTAAGAATACAATGTTAAAGGCTTATACTCCTTTCCCTTCCAATATTCTTGTTGGAGATGTTTTTGATGCATTTGTAGCTTATTCTGATTAAAAGTTATGCATATTGGAAAAGTAAGCACAAAGATTGGTAGCTAGTGATGTTTGTTCAATTGCGCTTTTAGCAGGGACAGAGGGCATACTAATAAAGTCCAAGAATTTTCCCCCACATTTGATGTCTTCATTTTTACCTATCTAGAAAATTCATGCCTCGATCTACCCTAGTAATTGTATCACATCTGTCATGAGCCTCCTCTAGTACATCTGCTTTCCTTTTCTTTATTCATTTCAGTTTAATTCTACCTCCTCAACAAACACATATAGGACTGTAATATTGGAGTCCAAGTGTGATAGTTCCACTGTTCTTGATGGTAAAAATATTTTTAGTACAAAAATATTTGCAGATCTTTTCTATCCTTTTTGTCTCTATATTGTGCTAGCTTCATCTTTAAATGTCCTCAGGATGACTTTGCTTCAAATGGCTTTTGCTGATCAGTGTTTCTCTGTGTTTTAATGAAATGATATAAAAACCAGTGTTGCCCATTGCCAACAGCTATCACTACTTGGCAAACAAGTCAAATGTTTATTGGAGAAAGTAGTCTTCAAGCTCTCCTGATTTTTTCAAATGATACTTGATATGTATCAATTAAAGTTTGGTATAGAATTATTATAATCATTGTTAATGTCTTTCCATCCATCCACATTCTAGTTTTTGGCATCAATGACTTCTTTAAATAGGTCTGGCTACAACTTTCCATTATATACCATGTTTCTTTTTCATTTTGTTTCCTTCTGACCTCATATTAATTTTGGTCTTTGTTCTAAGAAGTTTATAGTCTGACTGTATATAGATTATTGACTAATGATTCCCACAACAGTAGCCAGTCATTTCCTGCCTATCCAAAAAAAAACCCAACCTTTATTTTTCATGATGTTATTCAGTGTCAGCAACATTCAATGCCTTGTGATTCTTTCTCAAAGAAAATATGGATATGTATCCGTGACACTTCTGTAAAGTTTACAACTTTTTGACCTCTCTTGTTCCTTACTCCTGAACTTTATTGCTAAGATGTTCTCTCCAATATATTTTTTCAGTGTCCTGGCCAATTCCCACCTTTTTATTGAAGTCACTGAGATAATTACTGATAATAAAAATAAAAAGAGTTAATATTTAAATAGTGCCTTTAAGGTGTTCAAACTTTACATATGTGGCCTCATTTGATCCTCAAAAATTCTTTGAAATAGATACACTATTATTTCCTTTTACATATGATAAAGCCAGTTGTGGGAGCTTAAGTGACTTGCTTAGAGTCACATAGCTAATAAGTGTCTGAGGCATGATTTGAAAACCAAAATATGTGTTGATTCATTTTATAGGGTATTGCTGAGATCTTCATAGAATTTCTCTACCTCTACATCCTCTACATCAGTTGTGTCTGACTTTTAATGAACCAACTTAGGGTTTTCTTGGCAAGCATGTTACAGTGGTTTGCCATTTCCTTCTCTTGCTCATTTTACACACAAGAAAACTGAGGCAAACAGGATTAAGTGATTTGCCAAGGATCACATTAATTGAAACTGTTTTCATGGTGCCACCTCCCCTTTTTTGTTTAAGTACTTATCACAAGGTTCATTATTTGGGTTTTGATGACTCAGAGTGAATGTAAATAGCAATAGTTTCTATATTGACCAGAAACTCTGAGAGTCTTTCCCTTCCAGATTGATTCTTTTGTGAAGGCAAACTAGGTTCTCTTTTATCTCAATTCTTACCTAGCCTTTATTCACTGAATGGCTGTTGTCTCAGACAAATTGAGATCTGGGAAAGACCTTAGCTTAAACAGACCAATGTCTTCCACTGCATCCAAGGCCATGGGTGGCCAGTCATCCTGGCCTATGCCTTGTTGTTAGATTCCAATGACTCTGGAAGAGACAGTGAGACTGATGACTGCACAGCCCTGCCTCACTTAAATCCCATTCACTTGCAAGTCAAGACATCATTGGGCTGCTATCAGTGGTCCACTTGGAGAAAGAAGGAAGAATAACAATGACAAACTTATCCCAAGCACTATAATATGAGGTGACTCAATGTCCTGTGGAATGATTTTTCCTGTTGCTTTTCAACATAGGGTAAAACCACTTCTGTCAATACCTTAAATTTATCTTTCTAAAGATAAGCTGTGACCTGCCACAGGCTGTTTTGAATTTAGCTGCAACTGTCTTCTGATTTCTTATTTTGTATATCAAGAAGGATATGATTCAGTTCCTCTAGTAGTATACCTAGTCATTGGTCACTGGAAAAGGACCACACACTTAAGAGTACCAATAACTATGTTAATATTCATAGATGCTCTAACAAGTGCTTGATTCTTACTCTCATCTGTCTCCTTTTCTTCCACTCTGCCACCATTGCCACAGAATTGGAAGTAGATTTGCATAAAGCTGAGTCATTATAATTATAAATATAGATATAGTGATAGATAATAGATGGATAAATGGATGGATAGGCAGCTATATGGATAGATAAATGGAGAGATGGATAGAAAGATGGATGAATAAATAGATGGATAGAGAAATAGATAACATATGTCTATTTATCTACATATATCTAATACATACAAATGCATAAACAAACACACCGATATTGCTCATATGGTGCTGGCCTAGCTTTTGAAAATCCATGGCCACATCTGTATTTCAATGTAGGATCAGATTACAACTTTGAGGAGGAGTTGGGAACAGATAACATAAAACATTTTAATTCCTTGAATGGAAAGAACTGACCCCGAATCCTTTTTCTGCACTTAATGCTATGTTTTCAGAGGCCCAATTCAATCTACCTAACCTTTATTTGTCACCAATTAATGATGTTTGTTAGGCATACACCTACATCTTTTAAAAATATCAGTTAGTGTTGGATAGATTATAAATTGAGTTTCTGTTCTTGATTTTTAAAAATTTCCACTTTAATAAAAAGACAGAACACTGTGTGGTTGAAATTACACATTTGAGTCTCTATCTCTGGTTAGCTGAGATACCCACACATAATTTCTGGTGAATAGAAGCAGTGAGAGTCTAAAACAGGATGGAAAAAAGATTAATATAACCTTTTATCTCAATTCTCTATTGCTGTCTTTCAAATTCCCTTCCAGGATTTTTCTCTTCTTCTCCTTAGAAGTACTAAGCTCAAACACTGAAGCCACCTTTGTTCTAATACAATTATACATTGGAAATTGACACAAGGTGATTTAATGGCTTCCCCAGAAATGCAATTAAAATGATGCTATGAAACAGATAATCTGTGTACTTTTCATTTATACATTGCTTTTAAAACCAGATTTGAGGATTAAATGAGAGTTTTAGTACTAAATATGTTCCCACAAATCCTGCTAATTGGATTAGATCATAAGATCACAATTGCAGGACTGGATGGGACTTTAGAGGCCACGTAGTCAAATCTCTTTCATTTGACAGTTGAGGAAATTTAGATTCAGGATGTTTTAGTGACTTGCTCCAACGTAGACAAACAGTAGGCACCAGAAATGGGAGCTGAATAAAGGTCCTAAGAATCCGGTTAGTGCTCTTTCTACTATATCACACTGTCTTCAAATTTTGTAAGCTCTACAATGGCAGGAACACTATTTTTTTTTTATTTTATCTCTCCCCCACTCCACCCTCACTGTGTAGCACAGGGTTTTATATGTATCATGTATTTACTAATTATTTGTCAATTAAAATGACTAACCTCTGAATACCTAAGATACTCACAACCTCTATCTTTTCTGCTTCCTCATTATTTCTAACTTCTGAAGAATATTTTCCTTTACTCTTTACTTTATTCTACCATAATTAATTCTTTTTAAAAAATTCTTAAAGTACAGGTTGGACCTTCTCACTCCTCTGCTCAATAAATTTCAGTAGCTGCCTACAGTAAAAAAAACAAACTCCTCTAATTGGCATTCAAAGTCCTTTACAATATGGCGCCTACTTATTTTTTTCCAGATGTCTCTCATATTTCCCCCCTTGCATAGACAGTTTCAGTCGAAGTGGCATAGTACCAAGGCTGCCCTCCATGACTTAAATGCTCTGACTCCTCATTTTTAGGAATAGCTGGTTTCCTTCAAGGCTTAGATCAAGGCCACTTCCTATACATGGCTGATGTTGATATCCCTCCTTTTCCAAATGTTAATACTCTTATACCCTGAAATTACTTTGACTATATACATCTTGTATACATTTTGTACTTCCTACATTTTTACTTAGTAGAATGTAAGCTCCTTGAGTCCAGGGATTATTTCATTTCCATTTCTGTATGCCCTCACCAAGCACAGTGACTTGCTTGTTGAATTGAACTGAAGCTGACATTCATTCTTAGTTGAAATGATGGTTAAGACCTTAACTGGGTGTCCTATAAGTATCTTAAACTCAGCATGTCTAAAATTGAACTCATTAAGTTTCCCCAAATATTCCCCTCTTCCTGTCAAAGGCATCACCATCCTCCCAATAACCCAGGCTTGCAACTAGCTCTCCTCCTCCAGTCCTCATTTTCATTCACCACCTCCCCTCATGTCTAATCTGTGGCCAAGTTTTGTTAATTTTATCTTCATAAATTTTCTCAAATATACCTGATGGCCCTCATTTCTGAATGCCTGAATTATTGCAATAGCCTTCCAGTTGGTCTCCATGCCTTTCCCTACTTCAGTCTATTCTCTACTCAGCTGTCACATTGATCTCCCTGAAGTACAGGTCTGATTATGTCCACCCTCTGCCCCCATTCATTAAACTCCAGGATGAAATATAAAAACCTCTATTTGGCTTTAAAAAGCCCTTCTATCCTTCCAGTTTTCTTATGCCTTATTCCTCTCCATGATCACGCAAAATACTCCATTCCCCAACTCTGCATTTCCACTGGCTGTCCCCTGGGTCTGGAATGTTCTCCCTTTTGGTTCCTGTCTCAAGGCTTTCCCCCTGGCTTTTCTCAAGCCTTAGCTAAAATTCGACCTTCTTGAAGAAACCTTTCCTGGCATGTTGTACCACTAGTGACTTCCTCTTAAGATTATCTCCAATTTTTCCTACATATATTTAAACATAGTTGTTTCATATTATCTCCCTCATTAGTCTGAGTTTCTTGAGGGCAGGTACTGTTTTTGCCTTTGTTTGTACCCCCAGTACTTAACACAGGGCCTGGAACCTAGTAGGTGCTTGATCAGTACTTGCTGATTTGACTTGATTTATTTCTGGTTTGTGCTTTGAGCAGCTCTGAGCAAAAGTCTTTTACCTTAGGCCCACTTAAAGCTAAGATTCATTTCTGTCATCTGCAAAATGAAGAAATTGGACTTATGTTCTCTCTAAAGCACCTTCCAGCTCCTCTAATCTGTTTCCATACGGGTCCACATGGTCAATAAAAGTTTGGTCCTCACGATAATTTCTCTCTCTCTTCTACCCTCTGCCATTTCTTTACTCTATTCTTTGTGGTCCTTCCTTTGTAATCAGTTGAAAGTTCATGTGATAAGGAAGGATGAAGAAAAAAATGAAGCTCAACCTTTTCATTGATCAGAAAACAATACATAATCATTCAGGCAGCACAAATTTCAGAGCATTAGTCCATTATCAAGCTTTCCTTTTCCACTCTAGCCTTCACTGATCTTCTGAGTCTCTTCAAATTGCTACAACATCTTCACTAAGTCTGGTCTGTACAACATAATTTAGCCTTCAATTATACACTATCTTGCAGTGTTATTTTCTGTCTTTGACAACTCAACTGTAAGTATCTTGAAAACAAGTCCCTGTGTTTCTTTCTCTCTTCTTTGTATTCTCCACAATAATCAACACAATGCTGGGCACATAGCAATTGCCCATAGCAAGCAATAAATCAATTAATTGATTCCTTAATCACAAAATCATAGAGTAAGAGCTGGAAGGGACCTCAGTGACCATCTAGTTCAGGGGCTTACCCTGAGATCCATGAACTTTTTTGATACCTGTGTTTCAGTATAATTGGTTTTCTTTGTAATCCTATATATTTTATTTTATACATTTAAAAAATATCTGAGAAAAGATCCAGTGGCTTCACCATTGCCAAAGGGATCCATGACATGCCAAAAAAATGCTAAGAATCCTTGGTCTACAGATGTGTGACTCTGGGCAAGTCACTTAATCCTGTTTGCTCCAGTTTCCTCATCTGTAAAATGACCTGAATAAGAAAATGGCAAACTACTTCAGGGTCTTTGCCAAGAAAACTCCAAATGGTGTCACAAAGAGTTGGACACAACTGAAGTGACTGAACAATCTAGTTCTAAATCTATGATCTCATGATAAATATATGGTGAATAAGGACATCTTATCCTATTGAGAGTATGGGGTGTCCCATATTATAGCACAAAGTACTGGTGTCATTACCAAATTTTACCACAAAGGCTTATCATGAGACTTTTAGGCAAAAAGACTTTTGGGTAGGGGGGGCGGAGCCAAGATGGCGGAGTAGAAACAGCTCTTCCAAGCCTCTCTGCCCCCAGATTCCCCACAAACTATGTAAAAAAGGACTGTGAACAACTTCTGGAGCCCCAGCACCCACAGAACGACACAGAGAAGCTAACCTCCCGCTGAGGACAGCCCAGCAGCCCTGCAGGAAGGACCAGCGCAGCGGTCTGGGAGCCGGCAGCGCGCAAAGCGCAAAGCGCAGAGTGCAGGAGCCAAGCCGAGCCGAGCCCAGGTCCGCGTGAGCCAAGGTTTTAGCTCCAGGGCGGCAGGGCCAGCAGCCTGCTGGAGGAACCCCAGAACACCAGGAGCTGTGGCGATTCCAGAATTATCAACGTAGACATGCCTAGGACAAAGTAAGAGGTTAGTGTCCTATGGACTTTGGGACCTGTATTTGGGGAATGCGTCAGCTCCCTCCCCTGGGGGCTAGAAGCTGCTGAGGAGACACGCCATTTTGTAGTTTTCATAGGCATTTCCGGCTCCCAGCCTACAAATCGTGGGGAGATCCAGCGATCAGTCTTGGGGAGTAATCGCTCTTGCTTTAACCTCCCTGGATCTGGATTGTGATCTAGGGTGGAAGTTGTGGGTGGGTTTACAGCTTGCCAGAAACGGAAGTTGCCCCCCACACATTCGGAATGAAAATTCCTCTATCTGGCCCTAAAGCCATAGTGTGGCAACAAGCCCAAAAGTCAAGCAATTAAGTGGCAACATGCCAAGGCAAAGGAAACAGAAAAATGCAACCCTAGACTCCTATTTTGGGGGCACAGAGCGGGAAAAGGACTGTGAGGTCAGAAGTCCTGCTCCAAAAGCCCCAGAGGAAAACATGAGCGGGTTGCAGGCCATAGAGGACCTTAAGAAGGACTTTAAAAATCAAATAAGAGAAGTGGAGGAAAAATTGGAAAGAGAAATGAGAAGGATGCAGGAAAAGTATGAAATGAGGTCAACAGCCTGACTGAGGAAAACAACACCTTAAAAAATAGACTAACTCAAATGGCAAAGGAGGCCCAAAAGGGCAATGAGGAGAAGAATGCCTTAAAGTCGAATTTGCCAGATGGAAAAAGAATCTCAAAAGTTCACTGAGGAGATTCATTCCTTCAGAGTTAGACTGGAGCAAATGGAAGCTAATGACTTTATGAGAAATCAAGATGCTGTTAAGCAGATCCAAACAAACGAAGATTAGAAGGCAATGTGAAATATCTCATGGGAAAAACCACTGACCTGGAAAATAGATCCAGGAGAGACAATTTAAAAATTATTGGACTACCTGAAAGCCATGATCAAAGAAAGAACCTAGAAATCACCCTTCAAGAAATTCTCAAGGAAAACTGCCCTGTTTTAGATCCAGAGGGCAAAATAGAGGTTGAAAGAATCCACAGATCACCTCCTGAAAAAGATCCCAAAAAGAAAACTCCCAGGAATATTATAGCCAGGTTCCATAATCCCCAGATCAAGGAGAAAATGCTACAAGCAGCCAGGAAGAAACAATTTCAATATTGTGGAAACACAATCAGAATAGCCCAGGACCTGGCAGCTTCTACACTGAGGGATCGAAGGGCATGGAATCTGATATTCCAGAGGGCAAAAGAAGTGGGAATGAACCCAAGGGTCACCTACCCAGCAAAACTGAGTATTTTGTTTCAGGGGAAAATATGGTCATTCAGTGGAATAGAGGACTTTCAAGCATTCTTGAGGAAAAAACCAGAATTGAATAGAAAATCTGACATCCAGACACAAGAAGCAAGAGATGCCTGAGAAGGTAATCAGGAAAAAGAAATCAAAAGGAACTTATCAAAGTTGAACTATTTACATTCCTATATGGAAAAACAATAATTGTGACTAAGGAAACCTTTCTCAGTATGAGAATAATGGAAGAAGGGTGTGTGGTCATATGAATACATATGTGAATGTGTGTGTATATGGTTACAGTTATATATGGATAGAGGGCATAGGTTGAATTTGTTGGGAAGGGAGAATACTCAAGGGGTGAAATTATGAGGTGAGAGAGAAAAGTGGCAAGAGGAGATGGGGAGAGACAGGGTAGGGTAAACTATCTCATGTAGAAGAAGCAAGGGGAAGTGGTTGCAAAGGAGGGGGAGAATAAGGAAGGCTAAAAAGACAAAACCACATTCCCATTGAATCTGGTTCAGGGAGAAAATGACATACATACTAAATGGGATATCTCAACCTGCAGCAGGATAGGGGGAAGGGGGATGAGAGGAGGGATGATGGATGGGAGGGCATCCTTGGGGGAGGGGAGGTTGGAAGTACCCACTATAGAAGAGGGACAGGATCATGTAGGGAATGGACCGGGTGGGGGGGTGGGATGAGTGGGAGGGAATTATAAGCAGCCTTGTACAATATATCTACTATGATAATGTTTTGCATAGCTAGACATGTACAACATATACTGAATTACTTATCTCCCAAGAAGGAATGGGTGACAGGGGAGGAAGGAAATGGATCTGAAATTCGAGGTCGTAACATTAAATGTTTCAAATATATATAAATACTATTAGTAATACTCTTTTGCTTGTAATAGGGAGATAAGATGTGCAGGCATTGGGACACAAAGATTCACCTTCCTCTAATGGAAAAGTCAATGGGGGTATGGGAGAGAGCAGATTGGAGGAAGTGATATCTTGTGGGACTACTATTCTGGGAGGTTGGGTAGGGGAATAATGGGGGGAAAATGATTGTAACTCAAAATCTGGCGGAAATGAATGATGTAAAACAGAAGTTAATAAAGCATTTGTTTTAAAAAAAAAAGAATGAAGGACAATAAAAAAAAATCTTATGGAAATGAACGGTGAAAACTATAAATAAATATTTTTTTCAAAAAAAAAAAAGACTTTTGGGTAAAACCATAGATAGTAGTGGACTTCCAACATACTAGGATAGATTTTACCAGTCTTCATGGTACAGGGGAAAGGTCACTAGGAGTTAAAGAACCTGCAGTTTGGACACTCATTTGCTACATGACCATCATTTAACATCCCTATAAAATAGAGATGATATTGAGACCTGCATTATCTATGTCATGACACTTGAAAGATAAAATGAGATTCTGAAAGCAGCATAGAAAAACTGTCAGAGCATCAGGTCATTAGGACTCAAATTCTAGGGATTCTCTTGGAGACACTTTACATTAATTTTATTGCCAAATATACTCTAGAAAATTCAAAACTCATTGTAACTTCTCTAAAAATTCTATCTATCTATCCCTTTTTTCATTTACTTATTGTTGATACTAGGTAAATCATATTTGCACCTAGAATGCAAATACAAAGGCCACTCATGGGGCTATCCCAATACTGACGAGCATGGAAGTGCATCATTTTTCTGACCATTTATCTCACCTTCCACTGAGGAGTTCCTTCTGTGGCCTCCATTCTGAGGATGAACTCAAGCCACCCTGCATTCCCTTCCTAGTTATACTTCTGACTCTCTGGACTTTTCCCAAACTCCACTGAGTGGATCTTCTCCTATTCCTCCTGGTCTTTTCCCAGTCCCTTTTATGTAGTCATCGCCATTAGAATATAACTTAAGGACTGAGATTGTCTTTCTTTTTGCTTATACTTGTATCTCCGCTACTGTGCTTATGCCTGCCACATAGTAAACAGCATTAAATGATTTTTGCCTGCTTGTTGCCTGTTTTAGTTATCCTGGTGGCCACACCACCTTGGTATTGGATTTAGTAGAGAAAATGAATTGGCTTAGCCCACTGCAGCTCAGCCCTCCTGAATCCAAGGACCCTACCACCCTCAACTGCCTTAGTAGTATGGACTCTAGATTATAGCAGGTTTACTTTAACTCCTAAGGGAGTTACTACATGTTCCACGGACTTTATTATATAGCCCAGTCAGAAGGCCTAGGTTGAAATCACAGGTCTTTTATTTATTATGTGGGTGAATAATGGAAAGTCATTTAACCTGCTTGAAACTCAGTTTATTCATCTGGAAAATAAAGTGTTTGGATTAGCTGAATTCTAATGTCTCTTCTGGATCTAAACTGATGATCCAGGAGTGTATCTTACGGCAATGTCAAGACCTCCCAGAAAACAATGTCAGAAGCTTTTCTGAATCTCTGGATGGTAAGAAATGATGGTCAAGGATATTTTTATGTACTTTCAGAAAAGAATTTCTATTAAATGTTATTGAGATGGCAGTTTCCTAGCAAATGGGCAGTAAAAAAAATACAATATGGATTCTCCTGAAGAAATAGAGCATTATCCTAAAGAACAAGAAGGAAAAAAAGATCATCTTCCATTGAGAATATTTTTGTCTTAGGAAATACAAGTTCTCTGCTCTAGGGCTTTTACTCCAGGATGTGAAGTCATGAATGGGCTAGTGGGTTTCTGCTTTTAGAAAGTTCATTAAAAGAAGCCCACACAAACTCCTAAAATAACCACTATGTTTGGGAGTTCCTCTGCCGTTCCTTCGTCATGATCTCTGCCACAGGGAAATTCTTGAAGATGATCCCAAGTTAGCTACATTTCTGGTTAGTCTGTAAGGATATGTATAGATGAGACTCATTGAAGCCAAGACAGAATACACTAAGGCTATTCACTGTGGTGTGTTGCTGAAAGCTCCATTTGTGAGGCATGTGTGTGATTGTGACATGTGTGTGATTTGAAAGACTTAAGAACTCTGATCACTGCAATGACCAGTCATTCTATTTGCCCCCAGAGAGAGAAGGGATGGACTTGAGATGCTGAATGAGACATACATTGTTGGATTTGGCTAATGCAAGATATTAATATTATTACTACTATCATGAATAATAACTTAATAATCATTAATATAACTGAGTATATTTATTGCAAGGGTTTTGCTTTTCTTTTTATTTCCCCTAGTGGGGGTGGGAGTGGGGGTAGGGATATGAGGAAGAGGAAATAAAATTTTGTTAATTGAAAAAAAAATTTAAAAAGAGAGGAAAAGATCTACTAGACAATTTTCAAATAAGAAAGGACCTTGGGGGATTTTTAGCTCTTCCTCTTCCTAGTTTTCCCATCTGTGAAATGGAATTCAGAGGCGATATGACTGGCAGAATGGTTAGAGGTACAGCCTTGTAGCCAGCATGTTACAACGGAGAGAAAACTGGCTCTGGAGTCCAATAATACAAACTCAAATTTTACCATTGACACTCATTGTGTGACCTTGGATTAGTAATTTAACCTCACCGGACTAGGTAGCCTTTGAAGTTCCTTCTAGCTCCAATACTGTGATCTCATGAGTCACAAAGACATAGGCTTTTGATTCTGGGGAAAATCACTTACCCTCTCAGGCCTCCCAGTTAACTGTCTAGGTGGATTCCTAACCTTTTTTGTTTCAGGAATTCTTTGTCAGTCTAGTGAAGTCTATGGGCCCTTTCTCAGATTCCTGTCTTTAAATACATAAAACAAAATACATAGGATTATAAAGAAAGCCGACTATATTGAAATATAGTCTTCAAAATATTTTAAAAACAAGCCTACTCCTCAGTCCAAGGACCCCTGGCAGAAGATTATGCTAGACATAAATTGTTGTTCTCCACTGGAGTAGTTCCCCACACAAATGAAACCATGGATGGTTCCATGCCTCCTTCCCACCAGAAGCTCCCAATATGGCTCCAAATGGTAATAGTTGTAAATATTCTCCCTACCTCACAGAACTGAATAAGATTATATTTTTGAAAGCACTCTTTATGATGTCCACCAGAAATATGAGGAATTGTTACATGCTAAAATTATAAGGGGTGGGAAGAGAGGCTTAGAGGACAATTCAATTCAGTTCAATTCAACATGCAGTTATTAAGTGCCTACTACATATGGCATACGTGCTAGGAACTGAGATCAGAAAGAAAAGGTAGTTCCTGTACTCTGAGACAAACAGCTTGAGAAGGGGTCCCTGGAGATCCCTTTCCTTTAGGAAGGAATATATCTAAAAGATACTCTACCCATGATTGGCTACCTTTCTAATTTTTTCCAGGCAAGGGCATCTCTAACCTGACTTTGGGTCTTAGTTCATTATGTTTATGATGAGAATCATTTTCATTGTTATTGTGATAATATTTTAAGACAGTATTAATTCCTGCAATAGCTGCAAGTGAATTACAATGGGTATAAAATGAAAACAAACAAACAAACTTGCCAGGGCAGTGAAACAAAGTCAATCTCAATTTTTCTGACTGTAAAAGATGTATAAAAACCATGGCTTTATTTATCTCATGAAGCAGAGATAAGCAATTTGTCCCATCAGGCGTTATATATCACTATGTCCATGTGGCAGGTAGGTGGCATGGTAGATAGAGATAGAGGCCCCAGAGTCAGGAGGACTTGTGTTCAAATCTGTCCTCAAACACATCCTAGCTGGATGACCCTGGGCAAGTCATTATCATCTATTTGTTTCAGTTTCCTCATCTGTAAAATGGGCATAAAAATAGAATCTACTTGCAGGGTGGTTATAAGCATCAAATGAAAAAATAATTATAAAATGCTTAGCACAGTGCCTGGTACATCGTAAGTGCTACATAAATGGTTGGTATTGTTATTGTGAATACTTCTTTGTTGCTCTCTGTTCCCCTTCACTAGCGTTTTTAAGCAAAGGCTGGATACCATTTGTTGGCGGGATTCTAGCGAGAATTCTCATTCTGGCATATGTTGGACTCTATGACTTCCAAAGCCTCTTTCAACCCTGAGACTGTGATTATTGGTGTAATAATACTATTTACACTACCTATGTTATATGGCCACTGTGAGAAACACATTTTGCAAACCCTACATTAGAAATAGAGGATAGGGAAGGGAATTATGATTTGATTGGTTTGGGGAAATCCTACATAAAGTTACACCCTCTACTAATGTAGCTTGACATCTTTTAGTTGCCAAGGGTTCTGAGAGGCTGACTCTCCTAGGTTCACCAAGGCAGTGTGGATCAGCAGTGGGAGTGGGCCCAGGTTCCTCTTTCTGAGGCTGGCTTGCTGCCCATTACCCCACATGGTTGCTCAGATTTAAATGGAAATTGTTATTATTAATATTCTTCTTCTTCTTCTTCATTTCTGTCAATTCTATAATCATTCCTGAGTTCTTCCCTCTTAATCATTTTTCAAAAAAGTCAGCACCCCACTGCCAACCCCAGAGCATTAGGTAACAATAGAGGGGCATATAAATTCAATCTGTTCATCTATAAAGGACTATTCTCATGGTAACTGTCTTCACAAGGTCAACAGGGAAAAGAAATGCAAGCACTATGATTTATTATGTGAATTACTGGACCAATTTCTGCCCTATTTTGTACACATGAAGTTGCAGTGAGCTTGAGAAATTGCCTCAAAGTAAAAAATATAAAAATAAAAAAAAGTTCTCAATGTTTGTTTTTCCTTTCAGAACTCTCTCTTGTTAATATGTAGCTTTTCCAATTAGTTAATGCTTTTGGTAATCAAAATTGACAGTGTATAAATCTGTGGATGATATTGTTTCAGATAATTTTTATACATGATTTGGAAACAAAGAGCTAGCGTTTTAAATATTAAGGAAAGAACACTTCGAAATATCTTCTAAGTAAGAATAGAAGCAAGTATATATATGAGAATACAAACTGTCCCAAATGTCTTACTATTGTTTTAAACTTGAAATATTAAAACTTTTGGAACAGTGTGTGTGTGTGCACACACGTGTGTATGTGTGTATCATTTAAGAATAATATAATAGCAAACAGCACTTGAAAACACAAATCTGCATATATACATATATATTTGTGTGTTCATACATATATTCATAAACACATGTATTGCTGTTGTTTTCCAGACATTTCCAACTCTTTGTGATCTCATTTGGGGTTTTCTTGGCAAAGATACTGGAACGGTTTGCCATTTCTTTCCCCAGCTCATTTTACAGATGAGGAAACTGAGGCAAACATGGTTAAGTGACTTGCCCAGGGTCACACAACTAGTAAGTGTATGAGCCAGATTTGAACTCAAGAATCTTCCTGACTCCAGGCTCTGTACTTTATTCACTGTTCTACCTAGCTATCCATATGGGTGTATATGTGTGTATATAATATATTATATATACACACATATTTGTATATATACATATATATCCTTATATGAAAGATATTTCTAAGCACTGTATTCCAATGTATATATTCCTAAATGATTACTCAAACACACATATACATACACATATAGATACATATGTGTGTATACATATTGTACTGTATATGTATACACACAGACACCTTTGAAAGTTTCTTATTCAATAAGAAAGCTTTTACCTATCAAAGGACCCAACTTGAAACCCCCACCTATTATTCTGGCTCATGCTTCCTGATATATCTTCTTATTCAATTCTACTGACCCACAGAATGTACTACAGAATCTGATTCATGAAGCTATGTCCATGGGCTTCAGTTATCCTCATTACAGTTTTAGTAATCATAGCCCATTTGGGGGAAATTCACTGGAAAACTCAGCCTTGGTCACCATGGCTTCAGTGTTATCTAGCCCCATTTGTGCTTTCTGGCTGACATTTGCTTAGTATTTTTTAGCAGCTTCCCTTTGCTTAATTGATTAACCATTTTACTGTGCTTTTTCTGTTAGTGGATATACCCATTCCATGGCTTAAAGAGCAGATGGCAATAAAGAGAGCAAGGAATTAAAAGGCCTGGTTAAGAGTATGATAAAAAACTGAAGTTATAACATCTGATACCAATTCTGCCACTCACTCTATGGTCTCTCACTTTTGTTATTATTGTTATTTCTTAGTTCTACCCTTTGACTACTAGAATACTAATTCTACTACTACAATTAATGATGCTAATTATCATTATCATGATCATTTTTAATAATAAATGATAAACTTTAATGTTTGCCAAGTACTTTATGTATATTATCTCATTTAATCCTCAAAAAACCCCTGGGCAGTAGGGGTATCTCCTACAAATTTTGTATCTCCTAAATTTTCTCTATTTTAAAGATGAAGAAATTGAAGCAGAGAGAGATCAAGTGACTTGCTCAGGGTCACACAGCTAGCAAGTGTCTAGGCCTAGATTTGAATGCATGTTTTCATGACTGAGGTCCAGTACTCTGCATTTCTATCCTTTTTATCTTTAGCACCTGCCACACTTAATAAATGCTTACTTCGTTGGACTGAAGGAAAGGAAGGAATAATCATAGATATAAGCACAAGCACTCCAAGTGGTACCCTCCTTGAGGGTAGGGATTCTCTTGCATATAACACATTTTAGGTACTTAATAAATGACTGTTTAATAAATGAACTAAGGGATGTCTAGTCGTCAAGAAGAGAAGATTCAAGGTAGGAACAGAGGATAATAGCTATCTTCAAGTATTGAAAAGGCTGTTGTATGGAAGAGGGATTAGACATGTTCTCCTTGGCCCTAGGGCATTTAACAAGGAGGAATGGGGAAAAATTATGGTGAAGCACATTTGGGATTGATCTAAGGGAAAACCTAGCAGTTAGCTCTATGCTAAAGTAGAATGGTCTCATGTGTTAGTGAGGTGCTCATCAGTGGAAGTCTTCAAGAGAAAATTGGATGATTACTTTCCAGGAATACAATAGAGGGCACTATCTATTCCAATATGTGTCATAGTAGATGACATCTATGGTTCACCCAATCCAGATATTTAACGATTCTGAGTATTGGCTTTGCTACTTATTTGTGGCAGGCCAGTTGAGCTCTCTAAGCCTCAATTTCTTGACTTATAAAATTAGAATAACAATACATAGAATATTTGCACCATCCATCTCATAGTGTTGTTGTGAGGAAAATACTTTTTAGGATGTCAAGTTCCCTGCAAACACAGCAGCTTCTTCTTTCTTCTTTCTTCTTTCTTCTTCTTCTTCTTCTTCTTCTTCTTCTTCTCTTCTTCATCATCTTCTCCTTCTTCTTCTCCTTCTCCTCCTCCTCCTCCTCCTCCTCCTCCTCCTCCTCCTCCTCCTCCTCCTTCTTCTTCTTCTTCTTCTTCTTCTTCTTCTTCTTCTTCTTCTTCTTCTTCTTCTTCTTCTTCTTCTTCTTCTTCTTCTTCTTCTTCTCCTTCTCTTTCTCTTTATTATATTAATGGCACAATTTCCCTACTTCCTTGCTAGTGGTATCAAGAATAGGGATAAGGATATCAGTCCAGAACCCTAATCTCTCATATCCTAGGACAATGCTATAATGATGCCACCTTCCTTTAACTGCTCTCTGCTCTAGTCTTAGAGTATTTTAGAGGAAACACAGCTTGACCCTTAGCTGTCCCTATATCCCTTCTATTTCCCAGCCTAAGCTGAATTAGGTTTGAACATCTAAGTTTTTGAGTTTCTTCCTTAAAGAAATAAGCGTTGTCTGTCAGATGAAAAAAGATAAATGGAATGTATTTGGGACTCAGTAAAGAGGGATGGGAATACACACTATACTATGGATATTATATACATTTATGCTATAGGTAACTCATTATATGTAGAAATGACTGCTGTATTTAAAACAAACCTTATCATATTAATCTTAGTACTTTACCAGTTAGGCAATGTGTGATCCTAGTCATGTATATAAGATGGGGTAGATCTTTGACTGATATTCTCATATAATTGCAGCTGAGATTTCATATGCATGTGTACATATATGCACATGTATACATACATATACAAACTTGTGTGTATAATAATGCATTATACACATACACATACATATACATGTACATATACATATACATCATATACATCTTGGATCACTATGCCATCAGTATCAACTTAAAGTACAAATGACAGCTGATAGTGATCTACTGAGCCAAAAGAATAGATACATCTCTCATTTTCCTTTTCTAATCTGGTGAAAATAAAGGATGAAATTTGACAAAAATTCGATGAATTTTCTTTTACTCAATGAATTCCAACAGTGGAGCACATTAGCTCCAGTGAAAAAGAGGGAATTTCAGGTGAACAATACCTGTAGAGGTAACCAGGTTAGGAGGAACAAACAGATGTCACCAAAATGGTTTATGGGCTATAGGAGTACAGGATGACCTATCAACTCACCAGTATTTATTTAGTGCCTAGTAGGTGCCAGAAAGTAAAGAGTCCTTGTCTCCAAGGACCTAATATTCAGAGATATCACACTATCTTTAGAGATACATACAAAGCACAGGGAGTAGATACAAAATGACCTCAGTCAAATAACAAGAGAATTTGAGAATTGTTATGGAGTTTAGCCGCCATCTATTCTAACCACTAAACAAAGTTTGGTGAGGAAGGCCCTAGCAGTGAGCAGAGGCCAAGAAAAGCTCATGTGGAAGGTATGTTACATTTAAGGTATCAAGAAGGAAATCAGGAATTCCAAGAGGGAATGATGACAAGAGAAACAGACTAGGCATGAGTCACAACCAGTAGGTACAAAGAACTGTCCCTGAGGTACCTCAAAGGATTATCTAGGCTACTTCACTCATATGACATATGAGGAAACTGAGGCTTAGAGAAGGGAAATGACTTGTCCAAATACCTATCACAGACAGTAAAGAGCAGAACAAGGATTTGAAACCTGGTCCTCTAGCTCCAAATATAATTCTCTTTTTACCACATCATGTGAAAAAGAGTTAGGGAATAAGGGATTGCAGCAGGAAGCAAAGGTTCCTTATTAACCAATAAGGCTACTAGAATCCACGGGGATACTCACTGTGAGTGGATTTTTGGAAAACAGTGGAGTTCCTATTTTAAAGGCCATGTGGCCAGAAAATTACTGCTTTCATCTGGTATCCTCACATTGTGGTTGGAAACCCACATGGATGAGGGGAGACAAGACAGTGAAGATGAATAGCAGCTCTCATCCATTTGCTTTGCCTCTCCTGTGGCTTCCACCTCTGGGCTTAGTGTAAACATCCAGTCCACAAGAAGGGCAGAGTTGAAACCCTACTCAGAGAAAAGACCCTGCCTTTGCAGTCTCCATTGATAGAATGTAAGCTCCAATTCTTCATGACCTATTTTGGAGTTTTCTTGGCGGAGATATGGAGTGGCTCGCCATTTCCTTCTCCAGGTCATTTTACAGATGGGGAAACTGAGGCAAATGGGAATTAAGTGACTTGTCCAGGGTCACGAAGCTAGCAAGTGTTTGAGGCCAGATTTGAACTCATATCTTCTTGACTCCAGACCCAGTGCTCTATCCACTGCACCACCCATCTGCCTTTGGGTTCAAAGGCTCTTTATTTTTGTCTTTGTATCCCCAGTGTCTAACATAGTGCCTAGCACATACTAGGTGTTTAATTCGTGCTTTCTTATTCATTGATTGGAGTTATATTCAAAGTCTAGAATGTTTGATGAATCTTTCAGTTAAAGATTCAAAGAACATGGATCTGAGTTTTAGTTATTCTATTTACTATGTATGTGAATTTGGACAAGTCTCCTAACCTTCCATAGTTTCCTTATCTGGAAAATTAAGGGGTTGGGCAGATTGGCGTTTAACGTCCCTTCTAGTTCTTAATCTTGGGTTACTAGGCAACTAGGTGTCACAGTAGATTGGATGGGAGGAAGATTTGTATTCAAATTCTGAGGACTCACTTAATTTTTTTGAGCCTCAGTTTACTAAGATATAAAATGGAGATGATAATAGCACTTGCCTCCCAATGTTGCTGGGAGGATAAAATGAGATAATATGTAAAGTCTTTGTAAACTTTTAAATGCTATATGAATGCTATTATGATTATTATCTATTATTATTATTATTATATACATTAGGATTTATTTAGCAGATTATTTGTCTGACTTGTAGCTCTTACAATTCAGTTTCCCCTTCAACTACTAGATTATCCTCCACTCGTCCCTCATCTTGTATAGGCATGTCCCAGGATTTCCTCCTGAAGCATCTATCTTCTCTCTTCATTCTCTCCTTTTCTTAGTGATCACATCACATTCCTCATATTCCATTATAATCTTTAAGCCGAATATTCCCAAATCCATACATCCATTCCTGATATTTCTCTGGAACTTCAGTTCCATATCACAAAATGCCTGTATATCCCATAGGAACTTCAAACTTAACATCGCCCCCTAAAAAAAGGACTCTTATTTTCTCCCAAATGATCTTTCTTCCTGACTTTCCTATTTCTTTCAAAGACCTTTCTAATAATCTAAGTTCACAACAGTAATCCTAGACATTTTTTTCCTACCCAGGAGTGGGGAGCCTGCAGCCTTGAGACCACATGTGACCCTCTAGGTCCTCAAGTGCCACCCTTTCACTGAATCCAAACTTCACAGAACAACTCCCCTTACTAAAAGTATTTATTCTGTGAAGTTTGGATTCAGTCAAAGGGTAGCACTTGAGGTCCTAGAGGGTCACATTTCTTACATGTCTCTTTATCTCGACTTCTATGGCTACCATCTTGGATTTGGTCCTCACCATTTCTCACATGAAATCATTCTATTCTATTCTATAATACACATAATTTTCAAATTAATATTATTAAAACTTAAGGCTGAACATATGAAGAAGCTTCAATGGTTCCCTATGGCCACTAGGACAAAAATAACAACAGCTAACATTTATATAGTACTTTAAGAGCTTCAGAGGACTATACAAATACTATTTCATTTTATCCTCACAACAGCCCTGGGAGATACTATTATTCACCCCAGTTTGCAGATTAGTAAACTGAAGTTTACTTCTGTACCCAGTATCACACAAGAAATTTCTGGTGCTGGATTTGACTTCAAGTTTTTCTAACTCAAAGTCCAGGATTCTATCTATAATGTCATCTATCTGCTTCTGGCATTTAAGACCCTTTACAATATGGCTCCAAATCAACTTTCCATATTGATTTCAAGTTATTTCCCCTCATCATTCTACATTCCAGCCAAAATGGGTTGCTTACTCTTCTCTGCTCGAGACATCCCACCTTCCAACATTGGGCCTTCGTAGTGGTTATTCCCATGTCTGGAATGTCTCTTCACCTCTGCCTCTTAGAATTCCCAGCTTCATTCAAGGCTCAGTTCGAGGACTATCTTCTAAAAGAAGTTTTCCTCACCGTGTTAGCACTTTTCTGTTTGCAAGTCATTTCAGTCATGTCCAACTCTTTGTGACTCCATTTGGGGTTTTCTTGACAAAGATACTGGAGTGGTTTGCCATTTCCTTCTCCAGCTCATTTTACAGATGAGGAAACTGAGACCAATAAGGTTAAGTGACTTCTACAGGGCCTGTCTGAGATCAGCTTTTTGAATTTAAGAAAATGAGTCTTCCTGACTTCAAGTCCAGCACTCTATCCTCTGTACCATCTAGCAGGCCATTAGCATATTACCAAACAATTATTTTGGATATACTTTGCATGTATTTTATATTTTTCTATGTTTGTATATGCCTACCATCTTCCTACCCCCATGTATGGTTCTTGAGGACAGTAAGCTGGGAAGAAGTCAGCACGAGAGGAGCTGGCAGTCTCCATCATATTGGCTTCTTCCCAGGGTGTTTTTTTTTTCATCAACATAAAATGAGGTTGGCATCTTCCATCTTCTCTCTAAAAGGTGGAAGCCAGAAGCACCTAAAGCAACCACGGAACTCAAAATGTCTCAAGAATGTCAATGAAATTGAAGAGACAAAAAAATGAAGAATTATCTTGCCTCTAACTCTCACTACACTCTGTCCCTCATGATGGTACAGGACATGAGTAGAGAGTCCCTCTACCAATGAGGAGAGAGTCCCATACCAATGGGCTTTGGGACTTGGGTTACATATCCCTGATCCTAGCACACTACATAGTAAATAATAGATGCTCACTTGATGCTTACCAAATTGGATTGGCATCATCTCATTTTCAGGATTTGGAAATGTTCATTGATCATTAAGAGGGTTTGTAATAGAGGAGGGTAGAGGCTCAAATCCATCAGCACAATTTTTTTGTTTTGAGCTCTGGCAATATACTTCATGGGAAAGAAGATTAAAGATAATTTTATGTAACAAAGTGGAAGGTTTTCAATTATTTATTATTTAATTTATAATCCCCCACCCCTATAAAGATAATTTGTGAAGCCTTGTCAGTAAACATAAAACAAGGCTTATATTTTCCTTTTAGTCTGTTGGACCAAAGTCTGGTTGAATTTTTTCCCTGTGGGGATTAAAGAAAAAAAAATAACTCACCAAGGAACCTGGAGCATTTAGAGAGATCTCAAATATCTGTGAAGTGTATCTAATCATTAATGCATGCTTGTCCTAATATCTTGCTTACCATATCTGAACAATTGAATGAAAATTAAAAAGCAAAGTGAAGTTGTCAAGTATTTCTTTAAATATTATATGCAACTCAAGAAATTCTAGCTAATAACTCTAAGGAGACTACTAATAACCATAATCATAACTGTCAAGAAGTACTTAGAGGAATGTTTTAAAATTGTCTGCTAGTAGACAATAATATGAAAATTGTACACACTTAATATATATATATATATATATTCAGGCATATATGTATTATAGAAATGTGCAAATATGTATGTATAGATACACAGACAGATTTAAATACACATATGCATATGTACACATGTATGTATTATTTTGATATATACATATTTGTATTATATGTGTTTATATATACATATATATATCACATTGTATATACATTATATTATCAAATTACCAATGTGCCAGGATGAGTAGAGGATTGACTTTAGAGACAGATATGTCAGAATTCAAGTCCTGCCTTGAAGGAATTATCTTTAGCCTCTTTTTTATCCCAGCACTTAGCACAGTGCTTGGCACAAAGAACGCATTTAATAAACTGATTGACTGATAGATACCACTTGTGTGTGCATGGATAGCTCTCTTAACCTCTTGCCTCAGCTGAACCTCTATGAGGATCAATGGATATGGAACTGGAGAAATTTGTTGGTGAAGAGCATCACCACATTTTGAATTTCTTACTTGCCTAAAATCTCAGGTTTAGATCACAAAAAAATATTATAACAACAACAAAAAGGGCATTCTATTGTAAAGGGTGTTGGATTCGGAGTTGAAAAGCTGGTTCAAATCCTGATTAAATTTACTATTTGTGAGACCTTAAACAAGAACTAATGCTATCTAGAACCTATTCTAAATTTAAATTTAAAACCATGGGAATAATAACAAGCATTTAAATAACACTTTTGAATCTGCAAAACATTTAAAAATGCTATCTCATTTTATCTTTAAAAACACCTTAGGAGGGAGGTACTATATTAGCTGTATTTTATTGATGAGGAAACTGAGGCAGATAGAGGTCAAGTGACTTGCCCAGGATTACACAGCTAGTAAGTCTGAGGCAGGATTTGAACACAAATCTTCCTGACTTCAAGTCTGGCACCCTTATAAACTGTGATACCTCATGGCTTCATTCATTATTTTGTGAGTGTGACTATCTATAGAGAAACATGAATAATGGCCTCAATTCAGAATAATGACTTTTAGATTTTTAGTAAATAAGATGTGATGATAATAAATCATGCTAGCTTGTACTGAGCATGACCACAATTTCAGAAGTTCTCCACCAAGAGTTGCATCAGAAATTTTTACTCCTGCTTCTGCAGTTGGCAGAAACCATGCCAACTGCAACAAAACCTCTTTCATTTTCTGTGCTTTTAGGAGAGAATTGTTAAAAGAAAAACAAACCTCACTAATCATTTTTGTCCTTTACCATGAAACATAATGTACAGCTTTTCCCATTAAAATTTAGATAATTAGATCACAAATGTTGTTTTGACATTAGAGAGCATTTATTCTAATTCCTTCCTTTTACAAATGAGAAAACTGAAACTATTGAAAGGTTTAAGTGACTTTTCAACCGCGGTCTCATTGATTAGTTGGTGGGAAAACTGGAACTAGGATCTGAGTCTCCCATAGACCTTTTCTTGTTAAATCAAAATTTTAAAAATTCTTCCAAGAATGTGTTATACTAGGACTTTTGAGAATAAAAGAAAGCATTTTCAGAGCAAGAAAGGAATATTTTATGGCAAAGGCTTTGAGGTTTTGGATCAGAGACCAGAGAATAAAATTGACTTCACTAAGACAGCAAAGAGGAAAAAATGGTTGCATCAGAATCTGTTTTTAATTTTAAACATATCTTGTCATCTGTTTTCCTACTTTGGAGGTCTTATACAAATATCTCCTGTTTCAGAGGATCTTATAGAAGATATTGGGAGTCCAATGGGAAGCCAAATGAAACTGTTCTTTTATTTTTAAAATAAAATTTTATATTTAAAATAAAATAATTTTACTTTTAATTAAAATGACATCATTTGAATCATATCTGTAGCTCATTAAAAGTCTTGAGAATGATTCTTTTTGGAAAAATGAATTTCAAATAATTTTTAAAAAGAAACTTAATAGAATATAGAGTTTATTTAGAAGAATGGCAATATCCTTACTCTGAAAGTGGGTTCATTTCCACTAGTATCATGTATGCAGTTGTAGTCTGAATGATTCAGGTGCTTCTGAACATTTTGTTGGGTTAGGGTGAGGGAAGGGAGCTATAGTCCACCTGGCCAGTTATGTAACCTTACAAAATGTTATATAAAAATAATTTTAAAAACACTTGAGCATGTCTCCTCATTAAGAAAATAAAAAGCTAACAAATACTTGAGCATGTCTGTTCACAAGTTAAGGCTCTACAGCATAAATCATCAGAATCCAAGCCTATAATAAAGGGGGCTCATTAATGCATGTGGTTTACTAATGCTTTGTACAGATATTCTTATCCCAAGGAATGTCTAACTCTTTTTGTTTTCCATGCTTCTTGCCCCCAAAATATTTTGTCAGCCAGTTCCAAAAGCTAATTACAGGTCATGCAAAAATACCATACTTGTATCTATTTCAAGTTTGCCATACCTAGCTTCATTTTTTTTCATAGATAGCTCACAGATGTTGCTGGGATTGTCAGTGTAACTAGCTCTTGCCATTGTGGGCCATTGTGTTTTAACCCAAACTGATTGACACTGGAGTTTGTATTGGCTTGTAAGTCATTGCCAAAGCCTTGATCAGCTTTTACATCAGTACGCCACAGAAGCAACAGCAAGACAGCAGCTCCATCCTCTCTTTGTTGGTAAAAACCAAGGGACCAGGAAGGAGAGTGGTTTGACCTAGTCATGAATATTGTCCAGACATAGGCTTCTATTGTCTTCATCATCTTCCCAGAGGGGCAAGCTTAAAGAATGGGGACAGATCATAGGAAAATGGGTTATGGCTGGAAGATGTATTATAGAATTTACTGGTTTCGTCTTAATGTACCCACTAAAAGAACTGGGAATGAGATGTTGGTTTCCTGGTTGAGAGTTCATTAGCGTGGGCATTAAAATAGCTAGTGTGGCATAGAGGAATGAGCACTGACTGGTCTTGGTGTCAGAAGATTTGAGTCTGGCTCCTGTCTAGGGGACTAGCTATATGACCTTACATAGTTTGTGTATCTTGTTTACCCCATGAAAATATGAGATCCCTTGAGAGAAGAGATCTCATCTTTGCCTTTCTTGTAGCCTCAGCACTTAAGCACAGAGTCTGGCACATAGTAGGTATGTAAATAATGTTTGTTGACTGCTAACTGACCTTGGGTAAGTCACAACTTCTCAGACCCTCAATATCTTCATTCATTAAAGGAGGAAAACACTAGTTTTTCTACCCTATCTTATGGAGTTAGTGTGAGCAGTCTATGTAAATTTTAAAGGACTAATTACATAGATTTAAGTTGTATAGTTCCCTTACAAAGTTGTTGTAAAGAAAGTGCTGTATAAACTTTATCATGATCATCACTGATATCATTATAACTTTTATTACATACCATTCTCTCTTTAGTTATATATCTCTCCATATGTAACAAGGATGATTCCTGAAGAGTTATCAATGAAGTAAAACATTATCAATGGTGCTTGAGTAATGTTCTGCTTATGTTGCTTTAATTTTTCCTTAAGGAACACATCTCTAATTTTTTTTTTAATGTAAGTCAATGGGAAAATAGAGCTCAATATATAGACCTGTACCTAACAGGCAATTTTCCAGTAATGCTATTATTTTTTTTCCTGACTGACCCGTCAGCACATGCATGCTGTAATTGGCAGTGCCACTACCTAAGGGTACCCCAGAATTCCATAATTGAGTCTCCAGATACTGTATACCGAATCCATTTCTAACTTTATTAATTCCATACGATTGACATTTCTCATATGGAGGTATTCCCTGGAGGGAAGAAAATAGCATTACTTAGACCAGATGGTGACCCTGGAAGCCTTTTTCAAATGACCTTCCAAAGGGAAAGTAATTAATAACAGGGTTAGATTGACAGCAGGAGTGAAGTCAGTAGTCACCAGAATCATTGGTGCTATCTTTTGACAAGAAAGACCTAAGAGATGGTGCTTGAGGTAGGGAACTGGAGAATATTAGAGCTTTAAGAGACCTTATAGGTCATTGGGTTCAACCTCCTCATTTTGCAGATGTAGAAACTGAGAACCAGAGGGGTGAGGTGACTTGCTCATAGATATACAGCTAATTAGTAATCATTTCTTCTGAAGTATGTCAAAGACCCATTGTAGGGCCTGAAAAAAGCCACTTCTCTGTTTTCTTATCTGAAAGAACAGGTCCTCACATCAGATTGTGGAAGTTATGATTTATTTTTCTTATGAGACAACAGCTAAGTCACTGGTCTCTGGATTCTAGCCCTGCCTAAACTCTTTGTTTAGGGAACTTGCCTTATTTCTTTCTGTCTTCTCTAGAGCTCTGCACATATGAATTTCTTCCCCTTCCATCAGGCTTTTGATTTCATACATGTGAGAAGCTCGCATTAATGAATTTCCTTTATCAATATAAATTCTTATTCTTTTTTGTAATTCATGGAGAGGTTCAGTGAGTTTTTTCCTTGGGGTCATGTAGTTGGAGCTAAAACCCCAATTTTTTCCACTTGGAGATCAATATTCCCTTCATTACAACACACTGACTCTCAAGTAAGTATATACTTTATCAATGCTTGATGAATGCATTAATGGACTGTGGTAACCTGATTATGACTTGGTTCTCTCTTAAGTTTTCTCTGTACAATGGGGATAATAATATAGAACATTATAGCATCTGTTGGTGGGTCAGAGAGATTAAATTAAAAACAGTTATTAAATGCTTCTTATATGCAAGGCACTTTGGGTGCAAAAAGAGAGAGTCTGACCTTAACATTTGAAAGATATGGTCTAGGATGCAAATTTTCACTCTAGCAATGCTGAGGAAGTGCATCATGTTGAAACATATATAGAAAAAGCTATCATATTAATCAATGACCTGGAAAATTTCACAAAAGTATGCAGGCTTATCATTCAGGTGTAAGGACCTATCTAGTATGACCAGGTGAAGCCTAGATTAACCCAAATATGTATGTATATATGTATGTGTATATATGTGTGTATGATATAATACATGCCCATATCCACAAACATATATAATTATACACACGAGTATATTGTATATATATGTGTAAACATGTATGTATACATTATACATATATTTACGTGTATGTGCATATATATACTTTCCTCTCTCTTTAAATTTTGACTAGCTATCTGAAGAAAAGTTCAATATAGTGGTAAAAATTCTGGTCTTGAAATCAACAGCTATCCCTAACCCAATTAATTTTTCCCTTAACCTCTGGTTAAGGGCAGCTATGTGGTATAATGGATAGATAGAAGTCTGGTCTTTGAGTCAGGGAGATGTGAGTTTCAATCCCACCTCTATTGATTGTGTAACCCTGGGCAAGTTACTTATTCTAGGTCAGCCTCAGTTTCCCTATATGTCAAAAGAAGATGCTTATAATAGCTCTCTCCCCCTCAGAATTTTTGTAAGGATCAAATGAAAATGTGGGTGTGTATAGTTTTTTTTCCTTTGAAAAGCCTTAAAGCACTGTATGCATGTTGGCTCTATGATTAGTTTCTGTTTGAACACCTCCAGTAATGGGGAAGTCCCTGATACACCATTAATCTTGTTATCTATGCTAGATTATTTTGAATGCAAAAAAAAGAAAGACTCTAGTGACCTCTGCTATACTTCCAACACAGGGTTTCTATGATTTGATAAACTGCTATTAGATAATGGAATGCTTAAAAAAATGCCTTTTTTAGAAAGCTTTCAGCAAGGGGGGAAAGTAGGCAGGGGGTTAAGAGTAGCTGAAAGCAAAACCCAGCAGGCTAAATATGTGTACAACTACAAGAATATTAGCTGATGTCTTTGGTACAGCTGCTTGCTAGCACTAACTGGATTGAACATTTTGGCAAGAAAGTTTAATTCTTCAGATGATGATATTTGGCTGCTGTGGTTTTAGCTGAACTAGTGAATTTAAAGTCTGTATTGCAATGAAAAAAATGTCTGGAAGGTTGGTAGGTGCAGGTAGATAATCTGTTTTTACATGTACTTTGTGTAAAATTCTCCACATGTTTCTATGTTCTTTCTCTCTCTCTCAAAAAAAAATGAGCAAATAAATGAATCCAACCACACAAATAAATCAAAAATCCCCAAAGGGTGGCACCATCATTACTGCCAACATCATACAGGCAGCCCAGAGAAAAACATCACACACATGCAAACCCTATGATCATGAATTCATGAGATAAACACAAATATTAATTCTGAGGGTTCAATGGATGCTACTGGTACCTGGTGAAAGTCAAGGCTATCTCCCATTGACTAGCTCATACTAAATCCTGAATTAGGATAATGCATATCAAACCACACATTTCATATTCAGCTATGTAGGACATGATCTGGTATTGTTAGCAGTATGTCCAGGGAAGTCTACTTTTACAACCCAATGATTAGCCCTGCAGGGAAGCCATATTAGCTCTTTGCCATCATTCCCTCATATGTATCCTGAGCTTTAGCCAAACCATTTCAATGGAAAGAAAGCTGTATTGGGAATTAAATGAACTAGATTTGAACCTCAGCTCTGACCTTTAATACATATGTTATCTCAGTCAAGTCACTAGAAGCCTGTTTCCTGATCTGCAGACTGGGGGAATGAGGTTGGGTCCAATGCCTTCTCACACTTTCCCAAGAATACCTCTCCCACATCTATGTCTTTACTCATGCCATTCCCTCCCATTCCCTGCTCTGCTGCCTAAAATCTACCCTGAGCATACTTAGGTCATTGTGCCTTTTCTATGCAGCCTGAATGATAAGCCTGTACATCCATGTGAAATTTACTGGGCCATCGGTTAATAAGCTTGCCATTTCCATATGTATATAAATATGATGGATTTGTTCAGTAATGCCAAAGTGAAAAATTGTGTCCTAGGCCATATATTTCAAAAGGTAAACCCAACCTCTTTTTGCATCCAAAGTGCTTTGCACATAATAGACACTTAATAAATGTTTTTAATTTAATCTATCTGACCCAACCAACCCTTACTATAAAGCTCAATTTCAGTTTTGTTGTTCAGTTGTATCCAATTCTCTGTGACCCCATTTGGGGGTTTCTTGGCAAAGATACTGGAGTGGTTTGTCATTTCCTTCCCCAACTCATTTTGATACCAGGAAACTGAGGCATACAGGGCTAATTGACTTGTAACTACTAAGTGTCTGAGGCTAGATTTGAACTCAGGAAGATGAGTCCTCCTGACTTCAGGCCCAGCACTCCATCCACTATACCACTTAGCTGCCCAGGACTTTTACATATATTAACTCAGTTGGTCCTTACAACGACCCTATGAGGTACATACTGTTATTATCCCCATTTTACAGATAAGAAAATAAGATTGGGAGAGGTTATGACTTATCCAATGTCATATAGCTGTTAAGTGTCTGAGTCATGGTTTTAATTAAGACCCTTCAACCTTCAAGTCCAATTAGCTATCCTAATTAGGCAAGTCACAACCTCTAAATGTTTGTTGGTTCTCTAAGACAACATAACTTTTGTATTAGAATGAGGGTCAGATTTCAGACAGTTTTTTATCCCTTCCCACATCAAGTAACAGTGCCTTATCCATAGTAGGGGCTTAACAGCTAATTATTACACCCAGGAATGAATGAGAGAAGATATATAGGCACAAAGTAGACATTCCTATTGTTTTTTCACCAAAATGATAAATTAAACTACAGAAAATAAAAGATCATAAGTCAGAACTGGAGGGGATCCTAAAGAACATTTGGTCCAAACTTCTTGTTTAATAGATTGAAAAAAAAATAAAAGAAATAAAAATGTTCTAATGTAGAATGCTGTCTATATTTAGCAAGATATAATTTCTTTTATCTTGATCATACAATCTATCATCTAAAGCAAAGTATCATTTATGCATGTATATAACTGCATCTACACCTACTTCCCACTACTGACTATCCTGCCTGTTACCTTGGTATTACATACCTAAAAGGCTGTAGTCTGTAATATGGGAGATAGGAGATAGGACTATACTACAAGAGTCCTTATACTAGCCTGACACATATAGAAATAACGGACAGCTGGCACTAGATAAGAATTAAGCAATTGTTGACAGCCTGGTGACCAATTTGACTTTCTTTCATAATTTTATTATTTATTTATGCTTTCCATATCCCAGAAACTTCCTGGAAGCCTACATAAGCTGCCATTCACTCTTTGTGGGCTAGAGGTTATAATTTATGTAGCCATCACAACAAGTCCAAAACCCTCCTGTGGTTTAAATATTTATTTTTGTAGCTTTATGTAGCAGTGAAAGTCTACTTCATATCTAGGTAGACATTAGACTTCAGGGAAACATAAGACTAAGTCAGTGCTTGTAGAATTACTTATTTGTAAGTTCTGTTATCATGACTGGGAAAAATTATTTTAGTAGCTATAGAGAGACATGCTAGAAGTGAAAATCGAATCATGTACAGTATTGTACAGCATTTAACAATGGAGAGGTCAAAATGTACAATGAAATATCTTTTTTATGTTATGGATGAAATTACATAATTAAAAAAATGAAAGTTCTGATTAGCAGACCAATTCCACAGTTATTAAGTATTTTATCATCCCAGGCTCATAGATTTGAAGTTGAAAAGGCACCTAAAAATCACTTACTCCACCCCATCATTTTACAGATGAGGAAACTGAGGCCCAGAGATATTTGTCTCCAGAACACTCAGAGTTGAGATTTAAACACAGACTTCTGACTATATACTTAACAGTTCCCTCACTGTATACAAGTCTGCTTGCATAATCTTTCCTGTGGTGCAATATATGAAACAAACCAGCTCCAGTTTGAATGAAATGGCAAGTTACATTTATTGATGCAAACATTCAAGTTATTGCCTAATAATAATCTCTAAAAATAATTGTTCTAAAACAAACATTTACGGAGTGCTTTAATGTTTACGAAAAACTGCTTAGAACAACTCAGCAAGTTAAGTACCACCAGTTGAATATCCCCGTTTCACAGATGGCAAGACTAAGACTAAGCAGCTTACACAAGATGTGATTCAAAGGCAGTTTTCAAGGCTTCAGTTCAGCTAGCTTTCCACTAAGAAATCTTGCCTTCAACCTCTTGTCAGCTCTCCTGGGCCATAAGCAGATGTAGGTAAAGATTATAATTAATATAATGGCCTTATTAATCACATCCTGGAGGGGAAGGACTTAGGGACAAGTGTGACAAAGGGTGACATAAGAGCCTGACTCCAAGAAAGGCATGGGAAAAAATAATTTTGGTTAAAAAAACCCCAAAAAGTGAAAATTAAAATCTTTGGTGTCTTTCTCTCGCCTCCTTACCAGAGTTCTTAACCTGTTTTGTTCCATGGCCCCAAATTGGCAATCTGGTGACACCCACAGATTCTTCAGAATCAAAAATATATATAAGATTGCATAGGAAACCACTTATATTGAAATGTAATTATCATACTATTAAAAAAAAAAAGTTCATGCACCCCAGGTTAAGGATCCCTGGGGAAGCAACTTTTTCACTTTATATGTTTCCCAGAGTTCGGTGTCATGGGAAATGAGAACAGAAATCGATGAGCCGGTGATTCTGGCTCAATGAACCTGTAAATCCAGTGGGCAAACCTTACCCAAACCCCCTCTGCCCCAAGGCCCGGGGCGGCTGGTGCAGGGAAGGGGACATGCTGTCCCCTGAATCGCAGGCAGTTGGAGCCTGGATCTCCCTCAGTTGCCCGACTTACCACAAGCGTGCAGCAGAGGAACTTGTTCATTGTGGTCTCTAGGGAAACCCCGGGAGCTGGGAAGGCAGACAGACAGTGGAGGGAGGGAGCTCTCGCTCGCTTGCGTCTCCTCCTAGATGGTGCTGACATCCCCCCAACATTACCCAGGCACTTATATACAGAGCCTCCTACTACAGGAAGTATTGCCTCCTCTTTGATCTCTCACTCCCTGCCCGTGACCAAACTTTGAGCCTTTCTTTTTTAGGAACAGGGAAGGTGGGGGGTGGGGGGGAAGGGAAGGAAGGTGGAGGGGGAAGTGGTTAACTCTTTCAGTGCGGAGGCTCAGAGTGACCCCAAAGTGTGGAGAAGGGAGTGGAAAGAAAGTCTGCGCGGGGGGGAGAAGGGGGGGGGGTGAGGAAGGGGAGGAGAGAGAAAGAAGAAAAAAAGAAAAATAAATAAAGGCACTGACTGGGCTACGCACATGGGGCGGCAGCTGTCTGGGGACAGGCTGTGAGCCATCCCTGTCCCTTCCCCGAGCAAGCCTGGCAGCTGGGACTTAAAGGCGGGCGCGCCCTGAGTGTTTTCCTATTGCACGCGCTGGACAGAGATGTCAAAAATCCCACCCACCCTGCGCATTGCCTTGGATTCCTCCAATCCCCTATCCTTTGAATTTCCACTTCTGAGGCCGGGGAATTCTGCAATGACCGAGGGAGCATGTTGGATCCTATAATTCTAGCTGACCTGGGGAAGGAGTAAGGTCCTAGACAGGCACTGTGTGAAGGAAAGCAGAGAGGTTCTCTCTTTCTTGCCGCCCCAATCATCTTTTTAGTTTACTACTACACGGCACCCATTCATAGATTTAGATTCAGAGCTAGAAGGGACTTTAGAGGTAACGATATTTCTCATTTTACAGATAAGGAAACTGAGGTACAGGGCGTCAGCCAGCCACAATGAAAAGTATATAACCTTGGGGTAGTGAATTAAAAAAAAAAATTGATAGCTTCGTTTCAGGATGTTTTTTTTTTTTTTGTGATCCCAAGTATTTTATTTTATGCATTTAACGTTATTCTGAGAAGGACTCAGTAGGATTCACCAGACTTCAGGAGGGGTTCAGACCAAAGTGCAAAACCCCCTACTCATTTTACAAATGAGGAAACTGAGGCCCATAGAAAGGTAACTGTTTGTCCTAGGTCACAAAGAATCTGACCTAGAACCACAGACTCGTGTTCATATTCTTCCCATGATGTTGGCTACCACTGTAACTTTGATCAAGATATTTCGCCTCTCTGGGCCCAGGTTTCCTCTTTTGTAAATGTAGAGTTTGGAATAGATGGTTTCTGAGGTTATTCACCTCTACAGTTTTACAGATGAGAAAACTGAAGCCCCAGACAAATCAAGGGTCTTGATCACCATCACACAGATAATTAGAATCCAGGTCTATTATCTGCTTTTAAGTGTCCGAGGCAAGGCTTGAACTGAGGTTGTCCTGAATCCTCTACTGTATTATTCTGCCTCTCAAAGTTAGCTCTCAAAAAAAGTCCCAGGTCATTTTAATCATCTAAGTTACATAGTCTGTTTTCTCTCTCCTGCTGACACAGCACCCAAACCAGAGTATAAAAGAAGCCTCAAAAGACAGGTTTCCATTGTTCCTTCCAAGCAATGTAGTTGTGTACATTCTATTTCTTCTAACTGGGTGAGGCTGTTTGCCAGAGCTAATAGGGAAAAAGGAAGCCAATACACTTGGGGAGCAAAGTTCCTAAGTGTAAGAGTTCAATTATATTAAATAAAATAAGATACTGACCACCAGAGAAAAGAAAACCATCTCTAGATCCTGCTGCACACATCAAGTGTCGGTAAGGCTTTGTATTTAATATTTGCTCATAGTACATTTATATAGGGAAGCTGGAAAATAGAGAACAGATCACTATAGAGGGAATGGTTCTGTGATTATTCTGAGGAATAAAAATAACTCCTTGTTTGTTGGTATTGATCCTGTCAATTACTTTGGTTGCTTCACATTTTCAAATGTTTTCTCTTGAAGCTGGGAACTGTATCTTTGTCCCATTCAGTGCTCTTTAATAACAATGGTGCTGCCAAGCCCAACTCTCCTGGGATATTTTAAGTAGCAACCCATCTTAGTGCTTTGGGAGAAACAACAATAACAAAAACAAAAACAAAAAACTTGTGCCTGGTGAAAAAAAATTGTAATCTATATCCTTTTTCTACATTAACATTCCTGGAGGATGAGGATTGTAAATGCCTGGATAGTCTGGTCAAAGATTTCATAATATTTCAGAGCACTAATGAACCATTGACATAATTTAGTTCAACTTCTTTTTACAAATGGGAGAAATGGAGTCACATGAGGCAGAGGGACTTGACTAATATCAGGTGAATAGGACTGGGAGCCAATTCTGACTCTAAAGCCAGTTCATTTCCCAAGATACACCAATGCCTTCTCTTCTAATCTATTGTCTGAAGAAAGCAGAGATTTTTTTTTTAGTCAGAAAGGAAGGAACTTAGAGGTCACTTAGTCCAAACCCCTCATTTTAGAGAGGAAGTTAAATGACTTGCCCAAGGTTACTCAGGTAGCAAATGACAGAGTTAGGATTCAAACATGTCCTGTGACTTAAAATCCTGGCTTTATCTGCAATATCAAGGATACAATATATAGGAGATGACTCATTAAGTTTGCAGTCCATTAAAACATCTAGATATTTTTCACATGAACCATTGTATATCCATGTCTCCCTTACCTTTTAATTGGGAATATAGGATCATAGACTTGGAGCCAGAAGGGCTGTCAGAGGACATTTAGTCTAACCTTCATTTTACTGTTGGGTAAACTGAAGCTTAGATCATTTAAGTGACTTACCCAACATAAAACTGTTTGCTCAGATAGTATGTGGCCAACCCAGGATTCAATGGCAAACCCAGACCCTCTAATGCCAAATTCATTGCTTGGACACTCATCTCTGCTGCTTTTTTCCCCCTATCCTTATGTAGTAGATTTTTTTTAACCCAAGTGCAAGGATATTCACTCATCTTCATCAAGTTTTATTCTATTGGATTCAACCCAACCAGTAAGAAGATATATGATCCTTCACTAGTCACTCAGTCTCCCTGGGTCTCAGTTTTCTCATTTAAAAATAAGTGAGAGGCAACGTGGTCTAGTAGGTGAGAAGACCAGGATTCAAGTCTTGCTTCTGACATATTGGCTGTGTGACAGGAGCGAGTCACACTTTTAGGTATGTTGAAGACTGCTTGTACCAGCTCTTAAGAGCTGATTGTTCCATTTTTAGTGTGAGCATTTATACTCCGGAAATGAGTAACATTATAAATCAGGGCTTGATTTATTATTTTGTTAAGTGTTCTGACTTCAGAAAGTGATGAGAAAAATGTTAAAAATGCAGATTAAATATAAAAGTGCCTACATTTCTTCCCTCCAGAGAATTAGTTGTTGAACGTTTACCAGAACACCCCAGTAAGTAAATCATCTTGGTGCTTCAGGGAACTGTGTAAGAATATATGAAAATTGCAAATCAGGTGCTAAGTTTCATTGACAGAAGACATTTCCTCACTGGAAATTCCTTGTAATAATTACATCATAAACCTGGTCTAAAAACAATAAAATACAATTGAGTGTAGGGTCTGTTCCAGCTATAAAATTCTATGATTCCACTGCACGTGCACACACACACACACACACACACACACACACACACACAGAGTCCTTTCTAGGATGACCTCACACAACAGGGAGGGGAGCTAGGTTTTTGTTTTTTAATTTTTTAGAGATTCCTTGTATGATGACAACACACCATGACTACTTTTCCATCTAAATATCAGTGGATACATTTTAAGTAATATGATGTTCAAATATATTATCTCATTTTATCTTCACAACTGTACCTGTTGTCTGAGAATTTAGGAACATAGTGGACTCTCCCTCATTAAAGCTCTTCAATCCCCAGCCTCCTTGCAACTTAAACCAGCACCTATGATTTGGAAGAGTTAACTCCTTTTTTTCTTCCAAATTCCCACTCTGAAACCCTGCCAACCTGATTGGTGCTTGCCTCAGTTACCCACTACATCCACTCTTATTCTCTCGCTACCTTCTTGCCAGTTACCTATTGAGACAGGCACCTTCCATTTAAAATCAAATCAACTCCATCATCGAACCTAGAAAGAATGTGCCAATTGCTTCCCCTGTTGTTCCTTGAAACTTCCCAAACCAAAATAACCCACCTGTTTGGTCACTCTTCTCTCTGTATAGTTTCCCTATTATATCCCAAGGTGAAGACACCATGTGGAAAGTAGCTTCTCTTTTGTATTTTTATTACTGGAATGTAGCCCAGTGCTTGGCACAGAGTAAACACTTAATCTTTTCATTCATTCATTTAAGCAAAGATTGAATGAAACCATATTGTGTATGCTACATTTGTAGATTTTCTGTGAAGTCTTAGTTGGATTAGATGAGCCCTTGATCTCCCTTCCATTTCTTACCTCTGGAAAACTGAATGGGGATAGAAAGGAATATACATTTTTCACAGTGGTACATGGCACCCACACAAAAATTGACCACATATTAGGGCATAAAAGCCTCTAAATCCAATTCAGAAAAGCATAAATAGTAAATACATTCTTTTCTGATTGTGATACAATAAAGATTACATGGAATAAAGGCCCATTCATAGACTAAAAATTAATTGGGAACTAGATAATCTAATTCCAAGGAATGAATAGGTCAAACAACAAATCATAGAAACAATAACTTCATCCAAGAAAATGACAATAATGAGACAATATCCATTCCAGTCCTTAAATTCTATGATTCACTGAGGATATTCAGAGATCTGGGAATTATTTTATACTGGGAAAAGTTATCTTTCCAAAGCACTACTCTGGTACCTCACTGTTGGGAGGCTACCTTAAAGCAAAGTTATCAAACTTGGGATACACAAGACCCAAACTTCCTGCAAAACCTCCTGAATACAGGCAGGAACCAAACTAAAATGTAATTGGGAAATGTTTAATAAAATATATAAAAATATAATACAACATAGATAATTTATGGTTTTCTAAGTTAATGTTTGACCCACAAGCATACATTTCTATTTGAGTTTGACTTTAAAGGATATGCCACTTCAAGTGGAACAAGGGATAGCTTGGTGGTGTTGGGTTTTTTAAATTACTTTTATTTTTTTAAAAGGTGCATCCTTTTAATATCCAAAGATTCAATCATCCTAGCATGTTGCTAGCTTTATGGTATCAAAACTTAATAATAGTGTGACTTTGGACAAGTCATAGAGGACTTCTCTGAGCCTCAGTTTCTTCCGTCTATGGACTCTGAATACTAATTCCTGTACCATCTGCCTTGTCAGCCTTTCACAAGACTCAAATGCAATCATATATTAAGTACTTTGTAAACCTCAATGGGCTATCTAAATATTAGCTCTTATTATTCTGAAGACTCAAAGTCTACCACAGATTATAACAAGGAAGAAGCAGGTAGAGGAACATAAAATACTAGTTAGAATTTACGTAGAACTGTGAGGTTTGCATCACACTTTGCAAATATTTTCTAATCTCATCCCTACAAAATCCTTGGAGGTAGGTGCTATTATTATTATTCCCTTTTGCAGATGTGGAAGCTGACGAATACAGAAGTAAACTTACCCAGAGTTACACAGCTAGTAAATGGAGGCTGGATTTAAAATCAGGTCAACCTGACCCCAACAACTACCTGACTCCAGAACCAGATCTCTAGCCACCACCAAGCTGTCTGAGATACAAGCAGCTTTCTAATTTTTGCCTAGGTCATACAAATGGCTTGATTGAGCTACCTTATTTGTGACAGGAGCAAAATTTCATGGTTTTCTGACATTTAGGCTGGGATAGATTTTCTTAAGACCCTATCCTATGCTGGTTAAGTTAGTTCTTTTCCTTAAGAGGTAATAAAGCTCTCCTTCAGACTTGATTGAATCAACAGACAGGTTCAGGTTATTAGGCTTCCTGATCAAGAGTTCACAAGCAACTCTAGCACCCTCTCAGTGCTTCTCATTATGGACTGACAATATGATCAGCACCAGGAAACTGAGCCCGGCTAAATCAATATGTTGTCCTCACTGAATAACCTTGTTGAATATCCTTCCCCTGCTGTGGCAAAGCAAATCTCCTTCGTTAACTGTTGAATGACCTACAAGGGTCTCATTTCATTCTAGAGACATATCTGAGCCACCAGGAGACCGACTAGAGGGAAGCACAACCCACCACACCAAGTATTTGCATATCCCCCCAATTTTTTTTACCCAAACCATATCTTCCTAGTTAATGTAGTGATAAGTATCTTTGACTACATCTCTAAATTTGGGCGACATTAAATAAAAGAGGGAAGTAACTAGAGATCATCATTATGGTACTGAACTTGGAGTCAGAGTACTGGAATGAGATCTGGTCTTGGATATTTACAAGGATATTTACAAGATATTTACAAATGAAATAAACCCTTCTGATGTGTTTTTTTTTTTTTATTAGCTGAAAAAGGGAGATAGCTATAGCTTTTTTGCCTAACTTACAGGTTGTTGAGAAGAAAGTGCTTTGTAACCCCTAAAGTAATTTGGGTCACTTAATTATGATTCATTATTAAACACAAGAAGGGGTAGATCCTGACAACAATTAATTTTTGATTGTCAGACTACTGGTAGAGAAATTGTTACAGGATATGAACAAACTTCTTAAATGAAGAATTGCAAACTATTAACATAAGTTATGAAAGAATGCTACAAATCACCAAGAAAAAGAGAAATTCAACTCAAAACAACTCTGAAGTTCCACTTCAAACTCAGCAAGTTGGCAAACATAAGACAGGAACAGTCAGTGTTAGAGGCTGTTTATAGCCAGACACACTAATGAATTGTTAGTGGAGCCATGAATTAATACAATTATTCTGGAAAGCAATTTGAAATGATTTAAGTCAAATTACTAAAATGTCCATAACCCTTTGCCCCGGAGATTCTACTGTTAGTCATACACCCCAGAGGTTTTTAAGAAAAAGAAAGGCTCCATCACTATTCAGCAATTTCTGACACTTCATGACCCCATTTGGGGTTTTCTTGGCAAAGATACTAGAGTGGTTTACCATTTCCTTCTCCAACTCATTTTCCAGATGAGCAAACTGAGGCAAACAGGGTTAGGTGACTTGCCCAGGGTTAAAAAGCTAATAATTATCTGAGGTGATATTTGAACTCAGGAAGATAGTCTTTCTGACTCCAGAAGTGGCACTCTAGCCACTGCACCACCTAGCTGCCCTGAAAGGTTCTGAACATACCAAAATATTTGTAGCGGTACTTTTTGTGGCTGCAAAAAACTGAAAATAATGTGTATGTTTATCTGTTGTTCAAGAAAAGGCTATACCAATTGTTGTACAGTATGCAATTAGATACTACTGTGTTGTAAGAAGCAATGAGAATGGGGGAAAAATCTTCCATGAAATGATGCAAAGTGAAGTGAGAAGAACCAGGGAAACAATATATACAATGACTACAGCAAAGCAACCCCCCCCCCAAAAAAAAAAACAAACAAACCAACCAAAAATACCCAGCAACTAAACAATCAAATCTGAATTTTGTAAATTATAAATAACAAGTTTGGCCACAGAGAAAAAATATAAGCCACTCTATGCAAAGAGAAGTTGAGTTCCATGACAGTGGTATATTGTACATGTCAGATTTTTTTGAAGTGTTGATTAATTTTATTGATTTTCCCCTCCCCCCTTTCTTCTTTCCTTTTAAACAAATGCTTTGTCTTAAGGGCTGGATCTCTGGGATAGAGTGAGGAAAGTGCAAGGAGGGGTAGTCTATGTAATATAAAAACAAATGATACCAGTGAAATCTATTTTAAAAATAGCCAATTGTCTGCAATGAAGTTAAGGCTGACTAATATAAGAGACACAAAGAAATCCAGACTTCATAAGTCATCTTGTCCCAGCCTTGCATTTTACAGGTGTCACACATGAGACCCTGGGTAGGGCTGTGGCTTGAACAAGGTTTGTGGCAATTTGGTTTTGCACAATCATTTTAATTAATGTACTTTTGAGCTGCTTCTTGTCACAGCAATTCTAGTATCTAGACCTTGTCTGTTTTTCATTTCTGGCATCCCTCTTAACAGCACTGAGCATGTTTTTTTTTATTCCTTGGAAGGATCAACTATTCAAATAGGTCAGTAAATCTAGGGTCTTAAATAAAGAATTTAATCTCTTTGAGCCTCAGTTTTCGCATCTATAGAATGGAACAGAAGGATAATTCAGCTGTTCTCTTTGACCCTAGGGAGCAGAACTTGGAATAATGGGTAGAATCTAGAGAGAGGCAGATTTAGGCTTAATGTAAAGAAAAGTATTGTATTCTAGCAATGAGATCTTTCCAGTGCCTTAAGTAATTATTGGTTGCCTCCCTCATCGGGAGACTTCAGGCAAAGAACAAATGAACAATTGGTGATGTTATACAGATGCTTGTATATATTTAACTAGATCTTTGTTGAGTCAAATAATTCATTACTAATTTAAAATAATCATAATTCAAACACATTTCTAATGGAAAAATAGATTAGAGTCTCTCTTGGGGAATTCTTATGACAAAGGAAATGATGTTAGATGTTTCAGTAATGAATGCTGTAGGTGCTATATGGCACCAGACTGTGTTCACTTGAGGGAGACAGTGTAGCCCCATGGATGGATCCTAGGACCTCAAGACAAGGAGGCCCTCAGACATTTATCCGATGTGTGACCCTAAGCAAATCACCTAACTTATGAACTTTAGGTCTGCAAAATGGAGGATAATTATTTTTATCCCTATCCACAAAATGGGGATAACTATAGCTCCTATTTCACGAGGTTATGGTGAGGAACACATTAGAATCCAATTAGTTATGTAACCAATGATAGGAGGAGTAGAGTATATGGTAAAATGGTTCACCCCCTTTAAAACCTAGTATGGATTTTGTCTTGTGAGTAGGTCATTTATGTGTGTGGTGGCTTTGCTCTCAGAAACCAGTTTCATATGTTCGACTCCCATTAAGAATAATTTGAGGATGAAACAAAAGAACATTCATATTTTTAAAAAACCATGGCACTTTTGGGATATACCATAGAGTGGATTGATGCATGGATAGATAGATGATACATATAAATAGATAGGGGTAGTTAGGTGGTGCGGTGGATAGAGTGCCAGGTCTGTAATCAGGAAGACTCAATTTCCTGAGTTCAAATCTAATCTCAGACCCTTCTGACTATTTGACTCTGGCTAATTAACCCTGTTTTCCTTAGTTCCTCTCCTGTAAAATGAGCTAGAGAAGGGAATGGCAAACCACTCTAGTATCTTTGTCAAGAAAACCCCAAAAAAGGGTTACAAAGAGTCAGATGTAACTGAAATGACTTAACACAACATAGATATATGAAAGGAAATAGATACTTGGAATATTCATTAAGTATTAATTATGTGTCAGAAACTATACTAAATTCTAGGGATGCAAATGCAAGCAAACAATGCAAATGCAAGCAAACAAGGCTTTCCCCTCAAGGAGGTCACATTTTAATGGGGGAAGACAACATGTCATATAAAGATAAACTGTAATGAGAGGAGAAAGGGAGGTAAGATTACATTTGGGGAAGGAGACAAGGCCACTGGTGAGGAGGTGGATTCCAGAGACTGAATTGGAGAGAAGTGATCATGTCTGGTAACCTTCATGAAATGTTGTCCAGGCTGGGGACTTACCAATCAGGGAAATGGACCTTAGGACAAGTTAGAAAAGATAACCAAAAGATATTCCAAAATATAACCCCTACTAGTATGGTACATCAAAGCCTCCTGGCCTACAGAATATCTTCACAAAGTGAAGTTAAAAGTGACCTAGGATAATCTAGATCTTTTTTTACTCAAATTTAGAGAATTGTTTACTTGGTTAGTAATACTCAAAGCGTACTCTGCATTTGTCAGATTTCAGTATTTGTCTTTTCCTCATTCTCATTCAGGATTCCTAGCCTGTATTTTACAATGTTATGTAATAAAGGTCTGGAACAAGTCTGTTTTTCCTCTCCATGCATCATTATACTAACCAAATCTATAAATGGGTTTGCTCTTTAAAAGTCTGTCTGCTTGACCGAACCGCTCAAAACTCTGGGCGGGTGGTTCTGGGTTTGGCAGGTGGAGTCTCTATGACTGAGTCATCCCAATAGGTCAATAAGTTTTGTCACCGTTGCCTTGTCCCCAAGTCCTACTCCCACTACTTCTCTAGTAAAGACAGAATGTCTCAGATTGTGCTGTCTCAGAGATGAGTCTGTGAGCTAAGGGTCATCAAATACTGTTGCCCGGCTGTTCCATCCACTCATATGGGATGGATGCCCAAAGACCTCCACACCGGCTAATGCATGCAGAACAGCAAAGCCCATGAGAAGATTCATTCACTACATATTTATTAAGAGTGTATTCCAGGTACTGTTACATGTCAGAAATACAAAGAAAATGCATAGTCCCTACCCTTGAGGAGTTTATATTTTACTGTAGAGATTATAATATAGATAGCTATAATATAAAGCAAGGTGTGATGAGTGCAAAGTAGTTTTGGAAAATTTGAGGAAGAACTGAATGTTTTCTTAGAAACAGGGAAGACATCATGGTGGATCATAAATTGAATCTTGAAGAAACAATAAGGATTGTGAAAAGCAGTGATGAGGAAGGAGTGTCTTCCAGACAATGGGATGGCCTACAGGTATGTGTAGAATGGAAATGGATTATTGAATTCAAGGAACAATTTGGTAGCATCATACAGTGGAGCATTGTACATGAACGCTAGTATGTAATGAGGGTGGAAAGGTTGGAGCCCAATTTTCCATGTTTTTTATTCTTAAGTAAGGGTTTCTCATACTTTATACTAGAGTTGAAAGGGAACATGTTTCAGAAGTGGAATGACATGGTGAAACCAATGCCTTAAAAAGATTATTTGTAGAGTTGTCTGAAGCTGTTAATTTGGGTAGGAGAGAACAAAGGTAGGGAGCTATGTTAGGAGACTATTACAATAGTTCCTTACCTGTAGTGATGAAGGCCTGAACAGTCATGCTGGTAGTGTGAGTACAGAAAGAAGTTGAGAATTTGACATTATGGAAGTAGATAGGTAGATAGAACATTTATTAAACACTTAGTCTCTGCCAGGCACTGTATGTAATGTTGAGGATACAAATAAAAGCAGACAGGAGCTTACATATTAATTGGGAAAGACCACACATAAAGGAGAGCTAGAATATGGAGAGGTATAATAATTATGTATTACCTTAAAAGATGGGACTTGGCCATAGGTTGGATATGGGAGGAGTGAGACATAGGGAAATTTTAAAAGATGATATGGATATTTTAAGCCTAAGTGACTTGGGAAGATATTGGTACATTGAAAAAACATGTGGAAGTTATAAGGGGGGGGGGGGCAGAATTGGAGAGGAATGAGTTCAGTTTTGGAGATGTGGCGTTTGAGGTGATGACCAAATGTCCAAGTGGAGATATCTATTAGGTAGTTGGAAATGTGTCCCAGAGTTCACATAAAAGATTAATGACACACAAATCCACAAGTTAGTCATATACATTACAGGTGGTAATTCATAGAAATGGATAAAATCCCTCCTTACAACACCTGGGGCAACATAATCCACTGGAGATCAGAGGGGATTGGGTTCACATTTTAGCTAAATTCCTATATAGCACAGTGTCACCAAGTAAGTTCCAAGTCCAACCTCTGTCTCCCATAGCTTTAGCTTGAGGTATTCTGGCTCCCCAGAATTTCCTTTCTATAGTAGTTGCAACATCCAGCCTTAGAATCTTGCCTCCAAGGTTGTCATGGCTTGATTCTAGATCTAGGGATTCTTTTACCTGAACTTAGAAATAAAGCAGACAAATGAAACAAATCTAAACCCCCAGCCTGGTTTTCAGGACCATGGGGCTTAATAGGGAGGAGAGGGAAAGGGGAAAGTAGCCTTTTCTCCTCAACAGTTCAGTTTGTGGTTCCCAGGCTGTGGAGGAACAGGATCTTCCAACTTTATGGACACTAAGGGAAAGAGAAAGAGTATTCCAGGCTGGTAGTTTGTAATAGAGGCAGTTGTTGTCACCCATGAGGGAGAGGAACAGAAAATGTCTTCTCCTGGAAGCTGGTCTTTGGTGTCTCCAAGATGACTGCTTCCATGTTAGGAATCAAGGCATGCATCAAACTCTGTTACACAAGAAGCACAGATAAAAGAAATGAAAGGATTATATGAGTGCCTGTTACTGGGCAGGCACAGGAAGAAGCACTGAGGGAAAGAGTAGACCTTTCGGAACTCTCTTCAGTGCTTGAAGACTTGATAACAACCAGGAGCTTTGTTCTTGCTTCTTTGTTCCATATGGAGGCAACTAGTGGTACAGTGGGTAGATCCCTGAGCTTGGAGTCTGGAAAACCTGAATTCATATCCAGCCTCAACCACTTAGCAGACCCTGAGCAAATCATTTAACTTCTGGCTCAGAACTCGGGAAGATGAATCTTCCTGACTCCAGGCCCAATACTCTGTCCAATGTAACACCTGATCAAAGAGAAAGGGAATGAATTAATGGGGGCAGATTGCTTGAGAAGTTGTTCTGAGAAGGGCCACAACTTATGAAACTAGAAGAGCTAAGGAGAGAAAAGAAGACGTTGTAGAAAGTTTTTGAGGTAGGGAAGACGAGGAATTTCATCAATCTACTAGTACTGGTATGTAGAATAGAAACCTCTGCTAGATCTTCAAAATCAGAGTCTGAGTCAGGGATCAGAAAAGGTCTTTATTCTTCCTCATGAGAAAGGGCACATAGCCCTTGTTGCTCAAGGGGCATCAGCCAGGGAGTGCAAATTGCTGAAGCTGGAAGGTTTCTGTTATCTTAATCCTAACCTGGCCCACTCCCCTGTCTGGTCTCACAATTGCTCAGTGAGGTAGGTTTACAATCTCAAGCTAATTGGCCACAAAGCAATCTCAATCCTTCACTACCATAATTATTCGTGAACTAGCACCCTATCAGAGGTGAGTGTTTTCCAGTCCCTCATTATGCACCAAGTTTGGAGACAGCCAATGAGAGTTACAGTTGACAATCCTTTATAATCATAATTATTCATTTGACCCTTATACCTAATTGGGAGGAAACCTCTTTCAATCCCTTACTTTTGCATATCTACACACAAAATTGGGGGGGGGGAGGCAACCAGTGAAGAAAAGGCTAGTGTTTCCTTTAAGTTTCATTACCTCATTCTGGAGCCTGTGGAAACTTAACTCTTTGCTATCTCACACACTAGGAAATATTCACAGACCATTTAAAAAGAAATATAAGATAATATGTGGGGGCAGCTAGGTGGTACAGTGAATAGAGCACTGGCCCTGGAGTCAGGAGAACCTGAGTTCAAATATGGCCTCAGACACTTAAAACTTACTAGTTATGTGACCTTGGACAAGTCACTTAACCCCAATTGCCCTTTCCCCCCTCCAAAAAAAGGCAAAAAAAAAGATAATATATGGCTAATTAATTCATGGTTCTTTCAATCAAGCAGTAAAAAAAATATTTATTAAGAACCTATTATGTGTTGACCATTTTCAAACCATACTGCCTGCATTTTAGTCATCTTCTTCATGTATCTCCATCAGAACTTGGACTCTGCCCCTAGGGCCTTGGGCTATGATAGGTAGACTTGTGTTTTGTTTGGCCTAGAACCAGGGCATCACACCACTTCCTAGTCATTTCCAAACAATATACCTCTTTGTTTATACCTCTTCCTCCCCCACTCCCCAGCTCCCCTTTTTCTATTGTTTTCACAGTGTGTCCAGTGCTTGGTTAGAGTTTAATAAATGCTCATGGACTCTACCTGACCTCCCCCATTGGAATGTAAATTCCTTTTAGGTCCTACTGCTTAGCACAGTGTCTGAGAAGAAGTAAGTTCTTAATAAATTTATGCATTGAACAAGATGCTGGAGATGCTACCAGATAGTTACACAGCAAATGAAATTTAGGGTCAGTACCAATACACTGTATGATCTCAGAGAAGTAAAGTCAGATTTCTGGAAAACCCATTTGACTGTTCTATCTAGGTCCTACCTACCCTGAACTGAATGGGCCAATGCTCTCTCAGAAACTGCCTGATTCCATAATCTTTAGCATTATTTTCTGTGATCTCATATTATCTACTAGATTGTAATCAGATAGTCTATAAGGGCAGTAAATATTAATTACTTCTGAAATATATTTATAAGTGGAAATAGCAAACAGTAGCAGGATTCATTCAGCAACTTGGCTACATGGACCCTATTATATATTGCTATTTTTATTTGAAGGAAGCCCAATTTAGATCAAAGGAAGGCTGTTATCATAATCACTAAAAAAGTAGAAGTCCCACAGAGGGAAGGAGGGGGATGAGACACTGGTGGGAAATATTACAAAGGGGATTTTGTGTCATTCTCTTAAAATACTAAGATTAAGTCTTTACCGGAAAGGACCATGAGAACCCTGGGGAATTTGGGAACATTTCCCTGTTTCAGTTTACCAGGGCCTCAACTGGAATCCTTCCAGCTCTGCACCTATGATCTTAATTCCCTGTCTCTTCCATTCAGTTATTTATGTAATGATGGTGGGGGGGAGACCCTAAGCTGATTAGTTTCTGCTATAATTAATACTGGTATTTCCAGAGTAACTGTAAGGACACTTTCACTGTCATGTTGCTACCTAGGGAACCTTCTTCTTAAATTAAATCCAAGGAAAGGAGTAGGAGGAGGCTATCCTCTCTCACTGACTAGATAAGGTAGTATCCTGACAAACAGTAACCAAAGAAAACTCTCACTAGCTTCCCTCATGCTGATTAAACAGTTAGCCAGCCAATGACATTGGTGGAAAGGAGACATGATTCCTCCTCCCCCTCCTACTAGAAAATCCATATTTTTAATATGACCTGTAAATATTTTTGCTACTCCAGTAATGCAAAATCCCTTCACTCAGCCCAGGGTGAAGTGAAGATCTAGCCATCTTCCAGTTACTGTGATCATTGTCAATGGGTATTTGGACTAGTTCAGACCAAGATATCTAATTTTTCAGATCAGTGTTGGGGAACCTGCAGCCTTGAGGGCACATGTAGCTCTCTAGGTCCTTAAGTGTGGCCTTTTGACCAAATAAGGGCTGCATTTGAGGACCTAGAGGACCACATGTGACCTCAAGGTTGCAGGTTCCCAAACCTTGATTGAGACCACATAAATATATAATCTGAAATATAAATAAAAATGTATAGTCTGAAATATTATACATATGTGTATGTATATATATATATATGTTCGTGTGCATATCTACCTATATATGTATATATAGGTAGATATGCACATGCACATATATCCTGAATAAGTAAATATCTTGGTCTGAATTGGTCCAAATATCTATTGATAGTGATGGAAATTTGGCAATCATTTGGTTCTTGGTGGGGGGAGGGTGTATGTTTGTGTGTATGTGTGTGTGTCTGTATATGTTTATGTAGACATGTGTGTACATATATAGATGATTGTAAATATATATCTATATGTGTATATGGGTATGTATATGTTTGTGTATATATGTGTACATACTTACTAAATGAACTTGATGACTGCCAAATCTCCATTATACTAAAAGTTTTATAGTGAACTAGATATTCTCTAAGATAACTACAGTTTAAAAATCCTTTGATCTTTTGAAGCAATAATTCCATTAACACAAGTCATTGAATATCTGCCATAGGAGATCCCAAATAAGCCTCAACTGCATTCCCTACCCTAAAGTGTTTATGACTCAGTAATGGAAAGAGGAAGTTCACAAAGTGTTCAATTTAAGGGCTATACAAGGCAGCCTGTGCCCAAGTGCTTTAGTGAATAGACACAATCAGTATAAGATCCTGTGGTATAAAAGCTCAGAAGAAGGAAAGGTCATTGTGGACTAAAGGGGTAGGGAAATTTTGTAAAGGAGGTAAGATTGGAGATGGGTCTTGAAGGATGAGTAAGACTGAGATGGAAGGTGAGAGATGGCATTTTGGGCAGCGGGGAAAGCATGAGCAAAGATAAGAAAGTAAGAATTTGACCTATCTGATTTAAATAAATAAGAGGTAAATCAAGTATGACTTGCTATTTTTATCCAGTTTCCCAGACAGATTTACAATTAGACAGCATGAATTACCCTTGGGATAAATTTCAGTAACAGTTTGATAATACATGAAGCAGTAGAGAGAATTCTAGGTATTGAGTCAAAGGATACAGGTTTAAATATTAACTCTCCCAGTGTGTGACCTTGGAGTCATTGAACATCTCCAGACTTGAGTTTGTTCAACCTTAAAATGAGGGGGATGGACTAGGTTGATCCAACCTCCAAGGTCAGGGGCGGTCGGGTATTACCTTATTCCGGCCTTCAGTGTACACCTGGTCTTAGTCCAGCTACGTTCCCCAAGAACAGAGTTCCAAGCCAGGAGAGTCAAAGAGTAGCAAGACTTTATTCAGCAGCTTCTTTTCCAGTTACATCCTCATCTACATCCTACTCTATCTTCACTTACATCCTTACTCTATCCTAACTCTGCCTCCTCTGCAGTTACATCCTAATCTCTATCCTAACTCTACATCCTACCTCCCAGCCCTTTGAGCTTCCCTCCCCTTATCCCCCTTCAGCCCCTCCTTCCCCTCAGGCAGAAGTTGCCACATCACCAAGTCTGAGCTAAACCCAAGGCAACAAGTCAGGGTAATGGAGCTCCCATCCTGGAACAGAGCTTATCTCACAGAAAGTCTGATTCTCCTCCACAGTGCTCGGCAAAACATTAACCACAGCAAAGTCAGCATGTAATTTACACAAAGCATGATTCACTGCACAGTTAGCCCATTCTGGGTCTCATGCCTCCAGGGGAACTGTAAGTATGCCCCCAACACTATGTGACCTTGAGTGTTCCTTACAGGTCTAAGCCTGTGATCCTACACTCACTGATTCTTTGATGTATCTGTGTTGAATCCCTCCACCAGTAAAGATCACAGCTCCTTCCATTCACACCTTTTCATTCTGTTCTCTTCTTGTTTGTGCTCTGAGTCAGGGCTGTGCTGGACCTCTCTTGGATTGGCTTGTAAGAGCTAATTGGTATAGTTTCACGATGAGAATGTGTACCTGGGAAATAAGTGAGGGACTAATCTATGGTTTTATTAATGGTCTAGATTTAAGAAAGTGATGGGGGAATATCAATAATACAGATTAAACTTAAAAGTGTCCTCCTTATATTTTCCCCATGAAGAGCTTGTTGTCAAATATTTATCAGCACTCTTGATGTGATCCCACAAACCTTTCACATAGACTCTAGGTGGCACAGTGGAATAGAGTTAGTGGACTAGGAGTCAGGGAGAACTGAATTTTAATCACACCTCAGACACTTAGTAGCTATGTGACTGTAGGCATGTTACTTAACCTCTCTGTCTTGTTTTCCCCATCTGTAAAATGTGAATAATAATAGCACCTACCTCACTCAGTCATTGAAGATAAAGTGGGATTATATTTGTAAAGCACTTTACAAACTTTATAGCGTTACATAAATGATAACTGTAATCACTAGTGTTAGCACAATTTACACCTTCCTCTGCTCTTTTGATATTTTATGGGTATTGCTGTAGTATTCATCTGTTAGCTTTTACTCACTGCCTGACTGACCTATCTCTCTCTCTCTCTCTCTCTCTCTCTCTCTCTCTCTTTTTTGCTTTTTGGAGGGCAATTGGGGTTAAATACCTTGCCCAAAGTCACACAGCTAGGTTTTTGTTTGTGTGTGCGTTGTGTCTGAGGCCGGATCTGAATTCAGGTCCTTCTGACTCCAAGGCCGGCGCTCTACTCACTGCGCCACCTAGCCACCCCTGACCTATCTCTTTATATAGTCATTCATGCCATGGATTATTTCTTTAAAATAATTTCTTATGGATAATCAATAACTATTCATGATAGAAATACTTATATTTATGTCATGATAAGGTGATATATGATCATTGATATTACTATCATACTATGAATAATTGTTAGATGGGAATTAGAACTGGACCTGTGATTTCATAAGCACAGAGGAGTCCTAGTGTGGGAAATCTCTGCCAATGTATGTTAGTATCTTCTCTATGACATAATAAAAAATTGTCTTTATTAATTTGTTTGTTTACTTTTAGTTTACAAGATTCAGTTCCACAATCCCGTGAGTTTCAAATATTCTCCCCTCCCTCTGCCCCTCCCATGGTGGCATGTAATCAAATATAGGATCTGCAAATACTTCCACATTAGACATTAGTATGACATAATTTTAGAAGGTTACCTAGTACATCGAGGATTTGTCCAGGGTCACACAATATGTGTCACTGTTAGGACATGAACCCTGATCTTTCTAGTAAAGAGGCTGCCTCTCCATCTATTACTCCACTCTGCCTCTTAATAATAATTGTAACTGACATTTATATAACACCTTAAGGTTGCCAAAGCATTTTGTATCTATTATCTCCATTGATTCTCACATTGATAGTGACTTGCAACCTACTTATACAAACCATGCATCTTAACATCTGCTCCCTATATCACCCACAATTGTTTTATTCTTTGGAGATCACTGGATTCTATAAGTTTCAGCCATATATAATCAGCAGAAAAATATAGGAATAAAACAATAGGCTTTTGTTGGAGGGATCAATTTGGGATTATTATAAGTGCCACACAATTTTACAAATTAAATATAGAAGCCACTCTCTTCTGAACCCTGCTCATTGATCCTTTTTAATATATATCTAAGACAGGGTTATCTCATTGGTTAGCCAACTCAACTGCATATCACAATTTGAGCATGTCATTGACAATATATTACAAATAATGAAGTGTATCCCAATTAATTTGGTTACTAAATACTTGTTAACAAGCTCTCAAAGTAGCCTTCCTTTGCTCTTTGTTCCAGTCTCAGAAATGAGAAAATGGTTAAGGAAACATTGAAAATGAAGGTCATGGATGAAATGGAATGGGGAATGGAGTGAAGGTACAAGTGATGGGGTCGTCAGTTTCAAGAATTACATCATTTTCCTGAAACCTCCACTTTATTCTATCATCCTCTTAGGCAAAAGTCCTTCAGTTCTCATTTCTTTCAAAGTCAAACTAGAAATAGCTATTTACACTCATTTTCTCCACTTTCTGTCTACTTACTTCTCTAAAAACAATGACACTCTTCTTTCTTTCACTTTTTTTTATTTTTTGCTCCTCTCTCACTACCTACTAATTCTCTTCACAGTCCAGAAGAAACCCAATCTTGCAAAAAAAGTATTGTCAAAAAAAACATATCAACACATTGGGCCATGTCTGATAATGTCTCATTCTGTATCTTTAGTCCATGTCTCCTCTGCCAAGAAGTGGGAAGCATGGCTCATCATTAGTCTTTTGCAATCATGACTGGTTGCAGTATTAATCAGAATTCCAATTTCAAAATTATTTACCTGTACTTTATTAGGAGCAATGTCTTCCTTTCCTTCTCCCCTCTTCCCTTTTCTTCCCCTCTCCTCCCCTCTTCTTCCATTCCCTCCTCTTCTCTCCCCTCCTTCCCTTCCCTTCCCTTTATCCTTTCCTTCCCTTTTACCTTTCCTTTCCTTTCCTTTCCTTTCCTTTCCTTTCCTTTCCTTTCCTTTCCTTTCCTTTCCTTTCCTTTCCTTTTTTTTTTTTTTTTTGACCAGATCTCTCTATTTTCCTTACACTGGAAGTACAGAGGCTACTCACTGACTTGATTCCACTCAGTTTGAAAGGGGATCTTTGACCAACTTCTTCTTACCTGGGCAGTTCTACCCTTTTTAAGGAACCTGTCCTCACCTCTCGCCCCCAACCCCCATTCCTGTAGTGCTGAAAGTAGTGCTGACACCAGATTGACTTAGCCTACTGCAACTCAGAATTTCTGAGCTAAAAAAGGTCCACCAGCTCCCACCTCCTTATCAGCAGGAATTACAGGCTCACTGGCTCACTCACTTCTCAATTTCTTGAAATCCGGCTGCTAATCTCACCATTGAAACGAAACTCTCCCCTCCATGCTTACCAGTATTTTTTTATTGCCACATTCAGTGGTCTTTTCTCATTCTTCTTGGCTTCTTTGCAGCAATTGGCACTGCTAAACCCCACCACCACCACCATGATTAGCACTACCACTACTACCACCCCTCCCTTCCCTTTGGATTCTTTTTCCTCCCAGTGTTTTTGAGGCATTGTTGGCTCCTAGTTCTCCCCCTACTATTCTGACCACTCTTCAGTCCTCTTTGCTCATCCATAATCCATGACACACGCACTAACTGTGTGTATCCCAGGACTAGATTTTGTTTTGGTGTTTCTTCTCTTTTCTCTATACCGCTCCCCAGGTGACCTTTTGAGCTTCTGTGAATTCGATTATTAGCTCTATGCAGATGACTCCGAAGTCTGATTATCCAAGCCTATACTCTCCTTTGAATTCTAGTCCTTCATCCCCAACTGTCTACTATACATTCCTAACTAGATATTCAATAGGCATCTCAAACTCATTGTGTCTAAAATAGACCTTCCCTCCAGGTTTTCCCTTCTAAACTCCCTGTTAAGGTTGAACGCACCAGCATATGTCTACTCATTCTGGTTCCCAGACTTAGGGTCATCCTTAATTCATCTCTTTTCCCTACCCCTCATATCCATTGAGTGGTTACTCTTGTGGCTTTTACCTCCTCAGCTCTTCTATCCACCCCTTCTCCCCATTCATTTGTGTACCACCTTAGTTCCAAACCCCATTATTCCTCACCTACATTATTGCTTCCTAATTGTCCTCTTCCCTCTTCCATCCATTGGTCTCAGAGCACCCAAATCAGTATGTCTAAGTTACAGGTTTTGGGGGTGCAAACACAGAAACAAGATAGTCCCCTCCCTAGAGAAGTTTACACTGTAACTCTACAATCTTGCTATTCACATCAATCCTCATGCCTGCTTCAGGAGCTTCCATGTCTCCTCAACCACACTAGCATTTAAAGCCCTCATAATGGGTCCTCACCCTAGAGTTCTGAACTAATTTCACATAACAGATCTAAAGAGCCAGAAGTGACTTCAGAAGCAATCTAATCCAATCTCTTCATTTTATAGGGAAGCTAACTGAGGTCCAAGGAGTTCTAGTTTAGAGTAGGGTGACCTATTAGCTGTTTTCCATAACTGATAATCCATATTTTGTCTTTTATAACCAATTTATTCCTGAAATACCCTCTTTTTAATCTCTTCTTCTTGGAATGTCTAGATACTTTCAAGGTTTAGCTCAAATGCTACCTTCTTCCAGAGGTCTTTCTTTATTGGCTCACCTGTTAGTGCCCCCCTACACACAAACACACACACACACACACACACACACACACACACACAGAGAAATGGCTTTTTAGTATACATGGAAAGAGACACAGACACAGACACAGAGAGACAGAAAAAGACAGAGAGAAATGGAGGGCAAGAGAGAGAGTTTATTAAAGGTTACTATATGTCATGAATAGAGTTAAGTGCTCAAGAAACAAAAACACTACAGTAAAATAGCTCCTCAAGGAGCTTAATTCCTAATGGGGGAACACAGCATATAAAGGGGAACTGACTGAAGAAAGGGAGGACAGTCTCTGTGGAGCTGGGAAAGCCTGGAGAGTGAATTGAGCCTGCAGGGAAGTGAGCATGCCTATGGCCTTTTAAGAAAAGAAAACCAAGATTAGGGGTTAACAAATCAGGAGAGCAGCCTCAGGGCTAAGGTTTCCCCAAAGCAAGCTAATAGGGAAGGTGAGAAAGTGAATTCTTATAAAATATATTTTTCTCATCATATTCCTCTTTCTCATAGATAATAGAAAACATATGCCATTGATTTAGATTTCCACTTGAATGCTTCCTGATGAATTTCATAAACTTTTAAGCGTGGTAGAGTTTCAAGGGACTTAAATTATACTTTAAAACTCTTTATTTTAGAGGTGGATTCTGAGGCCTAGTAAGGTTAAATGACTTCCTTAGAATAACAGTATGAATTAATGCTGAACCAGGCTTAGAACTCAGCCTTCTTAGTTCCTCTGTAATTTCCATTACATCACACTGCCTGTCTGGGTCAGACTGTGAGCTAAGTCAGTCTAGTGAAACTTTTACTCATTTTTCCTTTGGACCAAGAAATGAGACTATTTACCATCTGGTTACTAAGAATGTTTACTAGTAAGGGTAGTCAAGAGGAACTGGCACATTTTGTCCATAGTTTCCTCTGTCAATTCCCAAACACAGTGGGCACTTCATCTTATGGGATCTGATTCTGATGGGAGCTCATGATATATTCCATGAGGAGGCAGAATGCTCAGCTGAGCACTGGTCTACATGTTGTTCAGTGTTATGGAGTCTTCTTTGTCTTTGTTTTGATTTGGTTTTGTTTAAACCACTTTGCTAACTTCTAAGGAACCTGGGGTCCCTCTGCTTCTAGTTTGGAAACTGGATCAGCTTTAATCCTACTGTAATTCCTAGCTTAAGGTTCAAGTGATCCACCAGCTTCAGCCCCTAACTCTAGAGCTCAATTGATCTACTCTAGAGCCCAAGTGTTCCACCAACTTCAGTCTCCCTTAGTAGCAGGGATGACATCATGCAGCTCGTCTTGGGTGTCTGCTGCCATCAGATTCTTCTCTGACCTTCATCTTGGTTGTTGTCCTTTGTTCTTGGAGAAGACCAAACTCTTTGTTTTTTACTGTATCTACTAATAAGGGTCATCAAAAGTTACAATCCTGCCAACCAGCTTTTTAGCATTACAAAATAAGGAAAACAACATTCAAGAATATTTTAAAAAGATGTACAGGTACCTAGGTGGTGCAAGGGATAGTTGTATCAGTTCTTTCATCAGTGTCCAACTCTTCGTGACCCCATTTAGGGTTTTCTTGGCAAAGACACTGGAATAGTTTGTCATTTTTTAGACTGAATTTGAACTCTGGTCTTCCTGAAAGCAGCTTGGTGGCACAGTAGATAGAGCACCAGGCTTGAAATCAGAAAGACTTATCTTCATGAGTTCGAATCTGACTTCCAACACTTATTAGCTATGTGACTCTACGTGAGTCACTTAAGCCTGTTTGCCTCAGTTTCCTCAACTGTAAAACAATCTGGAGAAGGAAATGGCAAACCACTACAGTATCTTTGCCAAGAAAACCCCCAAAGGGTTCACAAAGACTTGGACATGATTGAAAACAACTGAACAATAATGGGCAATCATTATAGGATTCTTTAATAGGATCTTTCTAAAGGGTTTATGTTTTTGTAGCTCCTTAACAAATAACTTGACAAGAATATACCATTATATCTGTAAGTTTTCAAAACTGTATAGCCCATTATACTTCAGGCTGAGCATTAGTTTCAGGCCTCAATTTCCTTGGGGTGTGGATGTTATCTGAACACGATGCTAGCATATCAAGGGAACAATTACAACAAATGGCAGGATTGGGGTCCCAAGGTACCGGTATGCCAAGCCATGAACAATGGTAGCCCATCAGGAATATGTGTTATAGGTAATAGTGGTGTGTAATATCTAGCTCCCCTGGACTGATACACTTTTTTATACTCATTCTTTGGAAGATTGATATTTAACATAATTTTCATTCATAAATTTTGTTTTTACATCATCGTGGTTATCAGCTCTATTTCCCCTCTCCCCCGCCCCATAATGCATGTACACACCCACTGAACCCATCCTTGTAACAAAGGAAACATTTATACAAAGTCACAGTGACCACCTGACAGTATGTTCAACATTCCAGATTCCTAGTTCTTTATCTCTATACTATGAGAAAATGCTTCTTCCCACTCTCTAGACCTAATGTGGGTCATCATAATTACTCAGAATTTGACTTCCTTTTATGTTGCTTTATAGCATGTACTTGCAATCATTGTGTATCGGCTCTCCCGGATATGGGTACTTCACTTGATAAATTCATAGAAGTCTGTAACCTATGATGTTGGGTAGGATTTTTTTCTCCATTTTTAATTATTTTTTTGCTACTTTTTTTTTCCCCAGAGCTTGTGAATCTGGGCTAAAGTATAGAACTATGAATAACTTTTTTTTGTTTTGTTTTTGTTTTTTATTTTTTGCTTTTTGGGGGGCAATAGGGGTTAAATGACTTACCCAAAGTCACATGGCTAGTAAGTGTGTCAAGTGTCTGAGGCTGGATTTGAACTCAGGTCCCCAAACTCCAGGGCTGATTCTCTATTCACTGTGCCACCTAGCTGCCCCTGAGTAACTTGTTAATAAACAGGAAGGGAAAAAAGAACCCTAGACTCTCTCTAGCCTGTCTGAGGCTGGTATAATACAATTCTGGCCTCTGATATTACAAGATTGGAGACTTCTAGATGGAAAGGATTTCAGGAGTCATCTTTTCTAGCTCCTTGATTTTACTTGATGCAGAAATGGAGAGGTTAAGTGACTCACCCAAAGTCACATAGGCAGTCACTCTCTCCACATTCCCAGTCCTACAGTGTTCATTTCTGTTGTCCATGTAGCTTCCATAATATCTAGGCAGGAGTTGCAATGGGTGTGTTATATTTTGGTGCAGGTTCCATCTGCATCAGGCTACAATTTAGTTTGTGGCGTCTTGTCTTTGTGTTGTTGGGATGGTAATTGAGATGACTGAATGTGTTCTTGTTCACAATTCTTACTGTCAAGTAGGAACCTAGAAGGTCATTTTTCATAGCCTACCCTGCAGTTTATAAGGAGTGCTTAGTTTGCATAGCATTCCCTCTGAGGCTACCCCATCTGCCTCATGATGGCAGGTTGGGTTCCCCAAGACACAGCTACCTCAGGTTCTGGTCACTCTGCAGGTCCACCCTCCTAAAATTATAATCAGGAGGTCCCCCAAGGCTATATGAAGCTTTAATAGTCAGCCACTAGACAATCCTCTTAAGGATTTATTGAAATGGCATCATAGTGGCAATAGGAATAATGAAAAAGTTTGGAAGGGGTAGGGTGGAGGAAGAATAATGACTTGTGTTTTGGACATATTGCATTTGAGATGCCTAGGGGACATCCAATTTTAGATGTACAGGAGGCAGTTTAAAGATATATATCTTTATATATATCTTTTATATTCAGTTGGTTCTCAGATCTGTTGATGTGGTCTTCTACTGAGCTAGCTATATATGAGACAGTTATTGAACTTTTGAAAGCTGATGAAATCCCCAAGGAGATAGTAGAGATTAAAAAGAAGGGGGGTCAAAACAGAGCCTTCATAGATACCCCTCATTATTGGCATGACCTTTATGACATTTAAGCAAAAGAGGCTTGAGCATAAGGTGCAGGAAAATAGTCACATTAATGAATTATTGATGGAATGAAGACTTCCCTCATCTAGCCATTCTGGAAATCAATTTGGAACTACTCTCAAAAAATTCACTAAACTGCCTATACCTTCTGACCCAGTGATACCATTTCTAGGTCTGTTCCCCCAAAGAGATCAAAAGAAAAGGGAAAAAATGTATGAACAAATATATTCATAGCAGCTCTCCTTTACTAATGTCAGATAACTCAGAACTAATTAGATATCTATCAAATGGGGGGGGAATGATATATAACTATAATAGAATATTGTAAGGCATGTCTTTGTACAGTGGATAGGGTAAAAAAAATTGGACTTGGAAGATCTGAGTTTTAATTCTGCCTTAGATAGTTCCTAGAAGTGTGACCATTGACAAGTAACTTTACTTCTCTGTGTCTTAATATTCTCATCTGCGAAATGGGTATAATAAGACCACCTATTTCATAAGATTGTTTTGATGTTCAAATGAGCTAACCTATGTAAAACATTCTGTAAACCTTAAAGTCCTATGTAAATTCTAGCTATCAACATCATCACTACTACAAATAACAAATAAAGATAGTTATATCTTTAAAATAACAATAAAGGATAGTTTCAGAAAACTCTAGGAATACTTACATGTGTGAACTGGTACAGAATGAAGTGAGGATAACTAGAAGAACAATTTGAATAATAGCAACAAAATAACAGAAAAATATATATTTTTAATATTTAAGAACTCTGATCAATGGGAATAACCAACCATGATTTCAGGAGCCTGATGATCAAACTACATAATCCACCTCTTAACAGAGGGATGATTCAAGATATAAAATAAGACATGTTATTGAACACGGACAACTCACATATTTTTTACTATATACTTTTGTTATAAGCAAAGTTATGCTCGTAAATATTTAACAATCAGTTCTCTGGGGGAGATAGTGAGATGTATTCATGATGATTTTAAACTTTAGTCTGTATAATGAACATTTTCTCCATTAAAAAAAATCTATATGATCAACAATGGGTAACTAGTTAGCACAGTTAATAGAGTACTGGGTTTGAAGTCAGGAAGATTCACCTTCCTGAGCTGAAATTTGGCCTTAGACACTTATTAGTTATATGACTCTGGGCAACTCACTTAACCCTGTTTGCCTCAGTTTCTTTATCTGTAAAATGAGCTGGAGAAGGAAATGGCAAACCACTGCAGTATCTTTGCCAAGAAAACCCAAAATGGAATTATGAAGAGTCAGAAATGACTGAAAAACAATAATACAACCAACAAAATAAGAAATCCAGGTATAAATGCCCACCCTGAAAATTTAGGGGGGAGTAGATGACAGGATGGGGAGTCAAAGAAAAAAGTCTTCAGTTGGGCTCAGAAATTGTCTTTAAAATAATTATAGGAGATATATTGTAGCCCAACTTACTTAAATTATCCAAGTGATCCATAGGATCTTTCTTTTGATTCTATGATAGAGTCAAGATGAACTTTTAAGGTCAACCAGTCCAACCTTCTCAGTTTGCAGATGGGAAACTGAGGCAGAGAGAATTGAAATCGATATTAGTGAAGCTGTTTGACTATAGACATTCTCTAAAATCACAGATTAAGTTATTGGTAGAGAATGGACTGGAGCCCAAATTTCCTGATTCCTTCCTATAGTTCAGTGCTCTCCAATTTGTCACACTGGCTCCAAACTCTTGGAGAAAGTGCTTAAGCAACAACTATGCAAAGTAAATGAATCTTTTATTAGTTTCTAATTTTTTCTATTCCATTATATATAAACCCTTACAATCCTGCAAAAGGATTTGATGGGCTTAAAAAGCCATGGAGGAGAGTTATTTAGATGAATTAGTATGCATTGACACACTTATCTGTTTCTCCCACCAACTGATTCTTGGTGTCTCATGAAAAGCTTCACTTTCAGATCAAATTTATTTAAGATAATTCATCTTCCTCCAAATAGTAATGAGTGTCTCTCAGTCTCTATTGAATTATTTTCTGTGTCAGTTAACAGGCATTTTTTTCCTTTTCCTTTGTTTATTACTATTGGGAAAACGTTGGCCAGTAAGAAAAATAGAAAATGGTTTGTCTGTTTGGTTTTGAATATTTTGGGAAGAGAGAAAATGTGAACAAAGTTACCTGGACCAATTAGCATGCCTTCTTCTATTTCCTTTCTGTGAGTTTTCATGTGTATTCATAGACAGTGAGAACTTTAATAGGACTTGAAAAATGTTTTTCCATAGCCAACGGGTCATCTTATGCTTTGTTGTATTCATTAGACCCTCACACCAGGCCTTCTAAGTAAACTTTCATTTATTAGTCATCTGTACTTTTTTCCCATTTGACTCATATTTCATCTGATTTACTTGTAGGCTACATAAATTGCTAAGAGAAGGCTCTATGTGGGAAAGAAAAAACTGTCTTTGAGTGAGGATTTCCACTGACTTGAAATCAAGAAATAACAAACATTTAATAAACTCTTATTATATGCCTAACAATAGCTAGTATTTATATAGCACTTAATTATGTCCTAGTCACATATTTTTAGCTCATTTTATCCTCACAACAACCCTGGAAGGTAGGTACTATTATTATCCCCCTTCTATAGACAGGAAACTTAAACAAAAAATATTAAGTGACTTACTAATGGTTAGTAGGTATCTGAGGCCAGATCTGACCTCTGTTTTTTAATTCTGGCCAAAAACTTTGAGGGTTGATATTTTGTGATAGTAAATTAGACCATCTTTTGTCTTAGTTCTTACCTAGTCATTAGTCATTGAATGGGTGTTGCCTCAACAAACTGTGGCCTGGGAAAGACCTTAATTTAGAAAGGTCAGGGTCATCCACTGCATCCCAGACCATCTCCAGTCTTCTTGGCTTTTCCATGACTCTGGAGGAAAAAGTGAGACTAATGATCTTGCTCAGCTCTGCCTTGCTTAAATCAAATTAACCCTTGTAATATCATTGCTTGTTAGGTGAACAACAACACTGCTGCCATTCCTGACTCTTAGCCAAGATATACCACCTAGCTGCCAATGTGCTAGGTATTAGGGATATAGTGTTAAAAATAAAACAATCCCTACCCTCAAAGGGCTTATATTCTTCCAGTCAATGTGATTAGATGGCTATTCATGAAATGTTGCCAATGTGTAGTTCATGGCACTTAGAGAAAGGATGATGAATAAAACATAGTGTTAACAATTCAATTAACAAGTGTTTGTTAAGGACTAATAGGTGCAAGACATTGTGCTGGTTGTTGGGATACAAAAATCAAAACAAAAGTCTCCTCTCAAGGGGCATTAGCAAAAAATATACACAAATAATTATATCTGTGTGACAAGATTTTATTTGTTGTCGGGTGTGATGTCCTCAAAAACTTTACAATTTATTAAAAAGGGCTTAAATAAGTTAGATTGTAATGGGTCAAAGGAGAGGTCTGGACTGTTTCTAACATATCATTTGCTAACCTTTCAAGCAATAAAGTCACACATTACTTCAGATAACATCCAAGGGAATTCTACAACATCTCTCATCATTCTCAGTCAACTAACATTTATTGAGTATGTACTATGTAAGTGCTGGGGATACAAAAAGAGGCAAAAGACAGTCCCTGTCCTCAAGGGGTCCTGCATATACATCTTTTCTCCTGATCATTATGATGATAATTCTCCAGCTCCCCCCCACCCCTTTTTAAAGCAATTTACCAACGCTTACTGACATCTTACTGTGGGAAATAAGAAACATAATTATTGAAACCCAGAAAGGTATTGACAAAAAAAAAAGATCTATGGATGTCTGATCCAATTTACTCCTTGTAAAGATGAGGAAACTGCGATTCAGTAAGGCTAATTTAATTAACACTATGTTTTTTCTTATATGTAATATGTAAATAATTATTTATATACATTATATATTACTTATATATTTATGTATATAATACATTATATATTATAGTATAGCATATAATATAATATATACAAGTAACATATGTAACACACACATGTGTGTGTGTATATATATATATATGTATATATGTGTATTATATATATATATATATATATATATATATATATAACCTTTTGTTTCCTAAACTGATCCTCATTGGATAAATTTCCAAAGTCTACCACGTACTTGCTTTTATGACCTCATTTAATTCAATCTGTCTCAGCTTCCTTATTTGTGAATTCAGTTAACATAGCTAATATTTGGTAGAAGCAGGATTTGAACCTAGGGTGTCCTTGACTCCAAATCCATCCTTCAATCCACTCTAACAGTATGCCTCTGTATTAATAACCACCAAATCATAAACATGTTAAGCCTGGAAGGAACTTTAAACTTTTCTGGTCTAGGTTCTTTATCTTATAGATAAGGAATTTTAGTGTCAGAAGTGTTGGGACTGGGTTCAGAGTTAAACTGAAAGTCAGTGTCTGATATAGGCCATACTTAATTATTTAATTCTATAGTCCAAACAATCCTTAAAAATGCTGTTTTGAGATTTCCAGTTGCATAGATGGTTTGGTGATCTCATAGATTAGTGGGAAAGCTCTTGAGATAAACAAGCTATTTTTTTAGAGAAGGGTTTTAATTCCACATAAATGGTATGTAGGTTGGTGAGTGACAAATGTTGTAACCTAAATACCCACACTGAGTTGACTGTTTAGGAAATTGTGAGTCTAAGTCTGAGTGGATGTGAGAATATTAATTATCACTCACTTTTTAGTTCTCTTATGTCTGAATTAATAAAATTCTGGGAAGAAGAGTCTGGTTGCAACTATGAGCTAAGTTATATGAAGTCCTTACATAGCACTATGATGTGGTATGTAGAAGGTTGGACATGGAGGCTGGAAGAACTGGATTTGAATCCATACTCTTACACTTGCTAATTGTGTGACTATGGAGAAGTTTTTGTTTTTCTCTCAAAGTCTATTTTTTTTTCATTTTTGAAATAGGAGTAAGAACAATGAACATTGGAAAAGATCATTAGGTTTAGAATTTTATAGATCTCTTGTAACTTTGGAAAGAACAGTTTCAGCTCAATGATAAGAAGAAATTGTATTTTAGAGAATTAAGAAGTAAGAGGAAACAATGGAGGCATCCATTGCAGATGGCTTTCTTGAAGAGTTTAGCATCAAAAGGAGGAAATATATAGTATGATAATTGGCAGAGATTGTCAGATCAATGAGGATTTTTCAAGGATAGAAGAGGTGTAGATTTATTCATATATAGCACAGAAGTATCTAGTAGTAGACAGCAAGACAATAAAGTTTAGTGAAAGAACAAGAATGAGACAGAGGGCAATCTACTAGAGTAGATAGAACATAGAGTGCTTTGCTTTAACAAGAAGATTGGGTACATTTTTGTGTAAGATAGGTTTAAAAGAAAATATGGAGGATGACATGAGTGATATGAGTTGAAGAGGAGGAGAAAAGAGAACACTTTTAGCTAATGGCCTCAATTTTTAGGGAGGAAATATCAGTCAATGTCCTGAGTTGAGAACGTTGGGGAAAAAGGTGCCACAGGATTCTTGAGAAGGGATGAGGTCTGCCATGTCTGCTGTGGAGAGTGGAATAGTCAATCAACCAGGGAGGTATTAAAGGATTACCTTGCTATAGTAAGGGCCCTTGGTAGTGCTGTGGTTAGAATGCTGAACCTAAAGTCAAAATTACCCAGGTTTAAATCCCAACTTCAAACACCTACTAGCTTTTCTCACCCCAGTTAAGTCATCTGATCTCTGCCTCTGTCTTCTCACTGTAAAATGGAGATAATTATAGTACTTATCTTCCAGGGTTGTTGTGAAGATAAAAGAAATATGTAAAGTTCTTTGCAAAACTTAAAATACTATTTTAATGCTATTATTGAGATTATATAATATACTTTTGTAAGGGAACCAGTAAGCATTGTTTCATGATCTTTTTTCAGCAGCATGTGAAAGGGAGTGAAGGCAGCAGATGATGAAAGTAATCCAAAGCTGGGGCTCAGTTCAAGAATAGGGCATTATAGAGCTGAACTAGTTGACAAAGGGATTTAGATTGGGAAGGCAGGAATGTGTGTAGCCTTTATGGGGATGATGGCCTGGGAAAGAACTGAAAGGAGGAGAAAATGGAGGCCATGTGAGGATAAAGATCAGTGTTAGAGGTTGTGAGATAGAGGAAAAGATAGAATGATTTAAAAAAATCATGATCAGATCAAAGAATTTTGGAGTTCATGAAAATGGAAATGGAATGCTCATGACTGATGGCATAATTAAGCAAGTGTATGACTATCTTTGTGTGTAACTGGAGGAGGAGTAAGTCATGAGAAATGAGTAGAAAGAGGAAGTGAGAAACTAGTATGTTGGAGGGAGCATCAATATTTGAATTGAATTCCCCTAGTGAGAGGTCAGGAGTTGTAGTGGAAAATAAAACTGTGAACCAGGAACAGAACTAATTGAGGAAGGAAGGAAGGAGAGTTTATGGGTGAATAGTAAATACCAACTACTTATATCTTTCTTTAGTGGTAAATTTGCTTTCAACAAACCTTAGCAGGGAAAGAGGTTACTTAGTGGGAAAGTCTGGAAGTGGCAATGGGGGACAGGGAGTGTTTTTACTGTACCTACAACTTGTTGGAGTTTTGAGGGAAAATTTAACTAGTATTCGATGGGATTTCCTGGGGTGGTGTGTCATGAGGAGGAAGCCAAATCTTAGTGAGAGGCACACTATAGATGGAGTTGCAAAGGAAAATATTTAAGATGAAAACAAAATTGTTAACTGTAGAGCAGGCATTCCAGAGAGCACAGCAGAAGAGGGAGGTAGATATGGACTGGAGGACATTTTGGGTATAGGACTGAGGAGGATGGGAGTGAAAAAGTGGGTAGCTGGTGATGGGTGATAAAATTTGCATAATTAGAACTGGGCTGTTGCAGAGCTGCGTAGGAAGCCTGAGAAGGAAAGATATCAGAGATGGCCATTCTCAGTCTCAAGTTGAGGAAGGTTTACTAATTCAATAAAACTCATTAATCAAGTCATAGCACCCGACCAAGTTCCTGAAGTTCATTTGCAGCTCGGGAGACTTGGAAGTTTGGTTCAGAAAAGTCAAGTGAAGAAACCCCAGGGAAGAAATTTCCCAGATAATTGCACAACCTGAAAAAGTCAACAGCAAGAAGAAAGGGCCAACATTTGGCAGACAACCTTGCTGAGTCTATTAGGGAATCTTTCCTCAAACCTGTGAATTGGTCTAAGGTCCTACAAGGTGCAAACAACACAAAAAGAAATTGATTTATGACTTTTATGACCTTTCATCACCCAGTTTGACACCTATTGGGGTTTAAACCACTCTTAACCACCCAAGCAGCCTTTCACTCTGTGTTTCTTGAAGGACTAGAGAAACTGCTCTAGGGTCTAGTCAAAAGAAACCTCCCTGACTGGACATGAAGAAATGGAAGTCCTTCTGAATGATTGTGATAGGATCTGGGACACTTTGAGTGAAAAGAGCAAGCCCTCCAAACTAACGTCATGCAGTGGCAAGCCTGGGTCCTCTCCAAACCCCCAACAACTGCAGTTGTTTACCCAGTTCAGGCCCCTAGATTTAATCCAGGTGTTTGTTGGCCCTCACCAGGCACCTGTTTCAGGTGTGGCAATACTGGCCATTGGAAAGGGGAGTGTAGAAGCAATGTTACAACAGGGGCTGAAAGGGGGCTGATGCAAAGCAGTTTTGGAGAGCAGAGAGGGTCTGGTAGTAGACTGGCACATAGGGCAAACCCAAATGGTGACTTTTGCCAGGCCACCATCACCCAGCCTGGCAGGCAAAATTCATTTTGGGACTGGCTAGAGATCAAGGTAGGATTCGCTAGGTCAAGGGTTAAAGATAGTTCAGGATGAGGTTATTTCCTGTACTCTGGCTAGGACCACGCCTGTCATTATCTGGGAGACAGAACTATTAGCCTCAGTTGGCACTGGAGCCTCTCTCTCCATGAGCCAGTCTGCTGCCTTCCCTACAACCCCTCCTCTCATTGGTCATACTATCTAGCTTGTAGGGATAGCTGGGGTTGTTGGGTCCTTCCATCACTACTCCTCTCCCCTTCTCAGTTAGGGGAGAAAAGGGGTACCACTAGTTTTTTTTTTCTTTTGGAGGGCAATTGGGGTTAAGTAACTTGCCCAAGGTCACACGGCTAGGTTTTTTTTGTTTGTTTGTTTGTTTGGGTGTGCATTAAGTGTCTGAGGCCAGATCCGAACCCACGTCCTTCTGACTCCAGGGCTGACGCTCTACTCACTGCACTACCTAGCCACCCTGGTACCACTAGTTTTTAATTTGTTACATAGCCCTTGTGGCACTGTTGGGCCAAGACCTCTTGAGTAAAATATGGGGCTTACATTTTCTTTGGGGCCAAAGGAAGTCTCTTCCTTATCCTGAGAAATCATATGGCCAAGCAACTGACCCTTACAATATCCTACCTGACCATTATGACTGCCTCATGGCATCAGTCCCTATAACAAAGTTCATGGCATCAGCGGCAAAAAAAGCCGCTATATCTCAGACAGACAACTTCCTCTGTGAACAATGGAGTAATAAGGGCATTGTTTACTGACACAGTTACCTAATGAATAGAAGCTTTATAGATTATGTACTGAGGAATCACAGCATGAATTCTCGCCACAGAAATGCAGATTTACCCAGTTATACCCACCTGATTCTGGCCATCACAAATGCCATCAATGAGACCATTCGAGTCCTGGAAGTTCTCAATCACCAAGAAGATTCTCTTGCCATAACGGTCCAGCAGAACTGCAAGGCCCTTGGGATGCTCTTGGCAGAGCGTACTGGAGTCTGTACATTCATTGGAAAACAATGCTGTTTCCATGTTCGTGTCAATGAGAATTCCCAAACCGGACAATCCCTGATGAGACTCAAGGACATCATTATGCACCCTTTTTTGAAAAACAAAACAAAACAAAACAAAACAAATTTGGAAAACCATTCCAACCTTGTGTAGCAGCAAGCACCCTATCATACCCTGTATGGCTGCTAGCACAGGTTCTTTGATCTGCTTTTCTAAAGGAAAGCATCTCAAAAGGGGTTAACAATCTTAGTTTAATCAAACATATATCATTTACCTAGTTCAGGGGAAAAAGTCAGCACCCTGAACTTCAGAGACAATACAAACAGAAGTTTCAAGCAGACAAAAAAAATACAGACAGAGAAAATAACATAATTCAACAGACCAACAGGCAGGGCTTCTAGCAGTCTCACCATCACATACCTACATAGTTAGATACCAGAGAGAGAAGAACCAACATCTGGGTTTTCAAAACCAGGGGGATCCACAGCTGCCCAGAGTCTCATCTGGCCAAATCACACAACTCTTCCCATAAGTGAGCCCCAAAGCAAAAACTCACGTCAGGGTATGTGTAGTGTGTATATTGAAAAACAAGCCTCCCATAGGCAAGCTTCTCTTGTTGGGCTCCAAGTGAGGCTTATTAAGGGGCAGGGAAGATCTTCAAATTCCCTTACCACTACACCTTGTACATTACATCTCGGGGGTATGAGAAGTACATTCCTTGAATTCCCTGGAATGTTGGAAGCAATGTTAGGATGGGTCTACGACAGGGTTGGGGAACCTGTGGCCTCAAAGCCACATGTGGCCCTCTAGGTCCTTATGTATGACACTTTGATTGGATCCAAGCTTCACAGAACAAATCCTCTTAATAAAAAGGTTTGCTCTGTAAAACTTTGATTCAGTCAAAAGGGTGAACTCAAGGACCTAGAAAATCACATGTGACCTCAAGGCCATAGGTTTTCCACTCCTGGTCTAGGATCTAGTCTCATTGTGGGTCCTCCTTCTTCTGAAATGGCTGTGGATTGATCTTAGTACATATAAATATGTACTAACTACATATAACTATGTACTAACTATAATACATATAGTACATATGTGATTCTTATACTTCTTATTGTGGCAAAACTCCTCTCCATCTGTGCTCAATGATGGATAGCCACTTGTATCACCTCTTCTTTTTTTTTTTAAACAAATGCTTTATTAACTTCTGTTTTACATCATTCATTTCCGCCAGATTTTGAGTTACAATCATTATCCCCCCATTATTCCCCTACCCAACCTCCCAGAATAGCAGTCCCACAAGATATCGCTTCCTCCAATCTGCTCTCTCCCATACCTTCTCCCATACCCCCATCGACTTTTCCATTAGAGGAAGGTGAATCTTTGTGTCCCAATGCCTGCACATCTTATCTCCCAATTATAGGCAAAAGAGTATTAATAATAGTATTTATATATATTTGAAACATTTAATGTTATGACCTCGAATTTCAGATCCATTTCCTTCCTCCCTTGTCACCCATTCCCTCTTGGGAGATAAGTAATTCAGTATATGTTGTACATGTCTAGCTATGCAAAACATTATCATAGTAGATATATTGTACAAGGCTGCTTATAATTCCCTCCCACTCATCCCACCCCCCACCTGGTCGATTCCCTACATGATCCTGTCCCTCTTCTATAGTGGGTACTTCCAACCTCCCCTCACCCCAAGGATGCCCTCCCATCCATCATCCCTCCTCTCATCCCCCTTCCCCCTATCCTGCTGCAGGTTGAGACATCCCATTTAGTATGTATGTCATTTTCTCCCTGAACCAAATTCAATGTGAATGTGGTTTTGCCTTTTTAGCCTTCCTTATTCTCCCCCTCCTTTGCAACCACTTCCCCTACATGGGATAGTTTACCCTACCCTGTCTCTCCCCATCTCCTCTTGCCACTTTCCTCTCTCACCTCATAATTTCATCCCTTGAGTATTCTCCCTTCCCAACAAATTCAACCTATGCCCTCTATCCATATATAACTGTAACCATATACACACACATCCACATATGTATTCATATGACCACACCCCCTTCTTCCATTATTTTCATAGTGAGAAAGATATCATCAGTCACAGTTATTGCTTTTCCATATAGGAATGTAAATAGTTCAACTTTGATAAGTTCCTTTTGATTTCTTTTCCCTGATTACCTTCTCAGGCATCTCTTCCTTCTTGTGTCTGGATGTCAAATTTTCTATTCAACTCTGGTTTTTCCTCAAGAATGCTTGAAAGTCCTCTATTCCACTGAATGACCATATTTTCCCCTGAAACAAAATACTCAGTTTTGCTGGGTAGGTGACCCTTGGGTTCATTCCCAGTTCTTTTGCCCTCTGGAATATCATATTCCATGCCCTTCGATCCTCAGTGTAGAAGCTGCCAGGTCCTGGGCTATTCTGATTGTGTTTCCACAATATTGAAATTGTTTCTTCCTGGCTGCTTGTAGTATTTTCTCCTTGATCTGGGGATTCTGGAACCTGGCTATAATATTCCTGGGAGTTTTCTTTTTGGGATCTTTTTCAGGAGGTGATCTGTGGATTCTTTCAACCTCTATTTTGCCCTCTGGATCTAAAACATCAGGGCAGTTTTCCTTGAGAATTTCTTGAAGGGTGATTTCTAGGTTCTTTCCTTGATCATGGCTTTCAGGTAGTCCAATAATTTTTAAATTGTCTCTCCTGGATCTATTCTCCAGGTCAGTGGTTTTTCCCATGAGATATTTCACATTGCCTTCTAATCTTTCGTTTGTTTGGATCTGCTTAACAGCATCTTGATTTCTCATAAAGTCATTAGCTTCCATTTGCTCCAGTCTAACTCTGAAGGAATGAATCTCCCCAGTGAACTTTTGAGATTCTTTTTCCATCTGGCAAATTCGACTTTTTAAGGCATTCTTCTCCTCATTGTCCTTTTGGGCCTCCTTTGCCATTTGAGCTAGTCCATTTTTTAAGGTGTTGTTTTCCTCAGTCAGGCTGTTGACCCTCATTTCATACTTTTCCTGCATCCTTCTCATTTCTCTTTCTAATTTTTCCTCCACTTCTCTTATTTGATTTTTAAAGTCCTTCTTAAGGTCCTCTATGGCCTGCAACCCACTCATGTTTTCCCCTGGGGCTTTTGGAGCAGGACTTCTGACCTCACAGTCCTTTTCCCGCTCTATGCCCCCAAAATAGGAGTCTAGGGTTGCATTTTTCTGTTTCCTTTGCCTTGGCATGTTGCCACTTAATTGCTTGACTTTTGGGCTTGTTGCCACACTATGGCTTTAAGGCCAGCTAGAGGAATTTTCGTCCCGAACGTGTGGGGGGCAACTTCCGTTTCTGGCAAGCTGTAAACCCACCCACAACTTCCACCCTAGATCACAATCCAGATCCAGGGAGGTTAAAGCAAGAGCGATTACCCCCCAAGACTGATCGCTGGATCTCCCCACGATTTGTAGGCTGGGAGCCGGAAATGCCTATGAAAACTAAACTACAAAATGGCGTGTCTCCTCAGCGGCTTCTAGCCCCCCAGGGGAGGGAGCTGACGCATTCCCCCATACAGGTCCCAAAGTCCATAGGACACTAACCTCTTACTTTGTCCTAGGCATGTCTATGTTGATAATTCTGGTGTCGCCACCGCTCCTGGTGTTCTGGGATTCCTCCAGCTGGCTGCTGGCCCTGCCGCCCTGGGGCTAAAACCTTGGCTCACGCGGACCTGGGCTAGGCTCGGCTCGGCTCCTGCGCTCTGCACTCTGCGCGCTGCTGGCTCCCAGACCGCTGCGCTGGTCTTTCCTGCAGGGCTGCTGGGCTGTCCTTAGTGGGAGGTTAGCTTCTCTGTGTCGTTCTGTGGGTGCTGGGGCTCCAGAAGTTGTTCAGAGTCCTTTTTTACATAGTTTGTGGGGAATCTGGGGGCAGAGAGGCTTGGAAGAGCTGTTTCTACTCCGCCATCTTGGCTCCGCCCCATCACCTCTTCTTTTTGGTTGGGCATGTCAACCTTAAGGTGATGAGTCTCTCAACTCCTCCACTTACACATTTACACTCTTCTAAAATTCTATAAAAGTCTATGGCTTTGTCTACTAGTCAACCAGCCTTAGCAAAGCAAACCAGTCAAGGTGCTCCCAAGGCTGACTGGCTAGCAGGATGAGGAAGCCCACCTTACTGCCCAAGGAGAGCCATGATCTGGCCTTGCCAGGAGTCTTAACAAGGTGATCCTGTACTCTTGCAATAATCTCTCCCTTTCCCTCTTCAGGATGTAACTCCTCCCAGGGGGGTGCATGACCCAGCTGTGTTGGCAGATTGGTGGGAACTTCCTGTACCTGTGACATGTTGATAGCTCTAAGTGGTCCTGCCCAATACCATACCTGGTCTTAGGTATTTACATCTGCTACTGTAATAAAAATATACCATGCATTGAACATCACATTTGGCTGGACCTGAATTATTTGTGGCACTAACACTTGATCTTTGACAGAGGCAGTAGGAAGCTACTGGAGTTGATTGAGTAGAAGAGAGATTGGGAAGATGACACATACTATTTACTGTGAGAAACTATTTTCTGGGGAAAAGGTAACTCTAGCTCATGCTCAGGAGGGTCTGAGGGGCATTTGTTTTCTGGCTGTATCTTGTGACTTTACTGGTTCTGATGAGGAAGCTTCCCATAGTAGGTATTTACCTGCTCTGTAATTTATGGTTATAAAGAGTTGCTTTGGACACTTAGTGGTTAAGTGACCAGTTCCCTACCCCAGTATGTGTGAAAGGTGGGAGTGAACTCAGCTCATCCTGAGTCTGAGGCTAGTTCCTTATCCACTACACCATAATTGCCTCTTAGGAATCATTAATTAATGTTAATCCATAATGCCTCAACCTTTGATGGAAATGGAAAGAACAGTGGACTTGTACTCTGAGGATCTGAATTCTAATTTTGCCTCTCGTTTACTACCAGTGTGACCTTACACATCTTACTTGACCACATGTGGCCCCTTTGTAAAATGAGGGGGCTTAAATGACATATAAATTCCAACTTTAAACCTAGGATCTTATGATCTTGTGATCTCTTACCAAGGCCAAGGTCCAATCTCCTTACAAATTCCCTATCTCAGCAAAAATAAATTTATTTTCCCTGTTTTCAAAGCCTTCCCCCAGACTAGATTTCATAATTATATTTTCCCTCTAAGGTTATCTTAAGGGCCACTTTAACTTGATGATAGTTGCCTAATAGTGAGGAATCCTGGTTACTGTGAAATTTACCTCTCCTATCCTATAGAAATGTCTTTGGACTTCCTGTTAGCTTAGTCTTTGCTAGAATCAATTAATCAATCAGAAAACAATTATAAATTCCTAGTATGCACCAGGCACTGTCCTAAACTTTGGAGATTAAAACACGAAAGTAAAACAGTTTCTGCCCTCAAGTTTACACTCTAATTGGAGAGACAATATATACATGGAGAAACATATACAAAAGATATACAAAAGGGTAGTTTGGGGAAAGAGGGCAATAGCAACTGGGGAATCAGGAAAGGTTTCTTATAGGATGTGGCCCCGGAGCTCAATCTCAAAGGAAGCCAGGGATTCTAAGAGGTAGAGGCAAAGAGTGAATGCATTCCAGGCATGGAGGACAGCCATCACCAGGGCATGAAGTTGGAAGGTGGAGCACTGTATATTTCTTTTTTAATATATGGATATGTGTGTGTGTGCATCTCTCTCTCTCTCTCTCTCTCTCTCACTATATATATATATATGTATGTATGTATACATATACATAAATATATACATATGTACATATGTGAAATGTTCATCTATCCAGAGCAAATAGCTGTTACATTTCATTGTGATGCACATCAGTTTCTATACCACTCCTCTCACATATATCTAATTGTTCAGACTAGCGTATAAAGCAGCAAAAAATTCCTGTAAAATCAAGTCAGGTATAAAGCAGAAGGGTCATTGAAAATCATCACAAGCCCATTTAAAGACCCTATCCAACCACTTTGGTAATACATTAAAGAACAGGAGAGACTGCTTCATTAAATGAAGAACATGTTTTTGTAGGTTTTTTCTGAAAGACTCCCATATTTACTTGGTAACACAGATTTACCTCATAGTGGTTTTGACCAGATAAATGTAACACTCTTCTGTGAGGCCATCCATGCCCTTCTCTGTTATTAAATCTAGGAGTGTCTCCAACATGTTACAGTAAATGCTTTAAAAAAGGTTTGAACAAGGAATCTTCAGAGCACACACACTTCTGCCACTCCTGAGAACATATCTCCTAACTCTTATAGTTCAAGGTCAATTGTCACTACTCTGCCACCATGACACATGCTAATTGAACTGGATGGATTTTTATTCATAGAATGATAACCTTTTAGAGCTTGAAGAAATCTCAGAGGCCATCTGGTTCAAACTTTGTATGATATACAAGAAGAAGCCAAAGTCCACTGAAGCCCCCACACATATCCAGTATCCCCAGGACTGAGAGGCAATGTGTTATAGTGGACAGAGAGAAGCTAGGAAGACCTATGTTAATATCCTGCCTCTGACACTCGCTGGCTATATGACGCTGGGCATTTAACCTTTCAGCACTCTAGGAGACTCTCTAAGAGAAGGTATGGCTTATATTGGTCAGATGATTTTCTAAGTTACCTAGAACAGTGAAATCCCTTTCTATTCATATGGCCCAAAAAAGTTGTGTTGTAGTTCAGTTAAAAAAATAAAGTTAGGCCTTTTGTGGACATCTCACCTATTTTTAAAAGTTACATTTTCGTGCAATTATAAATATGTTAAAAAAAACTTTTCTACAGGAAAAAAATTTCTTGTGCCCACCTAAAGATGTTACCACCCCAAAGGAGCAAGGCAGAAACAGACGGTAGCAGAAATCTATTTAGCAGGGAGAGAAGAGAAGAGAATGGAGCAGAGGAGAATTAGTTGAAAGTCATATTTCTTTATAAGTTCTTTTCATAGTTCAACATCTGAAGGTAGCTGCTATTTATATTAGAGCTTTGGTAAAGGAATTTCTGTATGTCAAGAAATATCTAAAAGCCCTGGAAAAAATTAGAAAAACCTGCTATGAATAAAGTTTTCACTTAGGAAGTCAGCATGGCATAATATACAGGGCGTTGATTTGGAGTAAGGATGTCCTGGGTGCAGACCCTGCCTCAGATACTGACTAGCTGTGTTGACTTGAATAAGACATGTAATGTGTCTGTGTTTTTGTTTCTCTGTCAGTAAAATGAGAGTGTTGGAGGAAATTGCCTCTGTGGTTGCCTTCTAACTTCAATCATCTAGGAGCCCAAGGCAACTGACTTCCTGACAAGGCAAATAAATTTTTGCTGCAATAGTCATTAATAAGAGCTAATAGCAACAATAAAACCATTGTTTTTCAAAACTTGTAATGTTTTAATGAACAAAAGTCTATTTTCTTCCTTCCCATATACCTACATTTGTTGGGGAAAAGGACAACAAAACAAAATCCTTGTAACAAATATGCATAGGCAAGCAAAACATATTCCCATATTGGCCATGTCCAGTCAATTTATGGCTTATTCTGTATTGTGAGTCTATCACTTTTTTTTAGGAGGTGGCCGGTAAGTTTCATCATCAGTTCTCTAGAATCATGATTGGTCATTGTATTGATCAGAGTTCCCAAGTCTTTTAAAATGTTATTTATAGTGTTGAAACAATTTATTCCCCTGGTTCTGCTTACTTCACCCTAAATCAATTAATATAAATCTTCTCAGATATCTCTGAAACAATGCCTTTCATCATTTCCTTTAGCACATTAGTGCTTCATGACATGATTGAAACCACAGTTGAAGGACAGTACTTTGAATTTTCTTGTTTAACCAAAATATTCTCTCTCTGGCTCTTTGTCTCTGTCTCTCTATCCTATAAAGGATGGGATAGGATATTAGGACTACCCTATATCCATATAGTTATTTTTCTGTATGTAGGTTTTTTTCACTTAATAAAGGTTAAGTCCTTGAGGGCTGGGAATGTTTTTCTTTTTTCTCGGTATCTTCAGCAGCTTCATCATCTAAGAACATGAAAAGTTGGAGTCATGTGGAATATGTAGATAGATTGACAGACTAACTTCTAATTGCTTCTCCACATCTCTAATTGCTTTTCAAACATCTCAAACTGAATGTCCAATGTTCATCTTTAACTCAACTAATCTTTTTCCCTAAACCCCACTTTCCTCTGCCCCACTCCCCTACTTAATTTCCTTATTACTGTGTAGGACAACCCCATTTTCCCAATTCCTTAGGCTCACAATGAGGTCTCATTTTAGACCCCTCATTATCTCTCACTCACCCATATCCAATCTGTTGCCCATCAATTTCAACTCTGAAGCATCTATCAAGTATTTCCCCTTCTCTCCTATGATATTGCCACCGTTTTGATACTGCCCTCATCAGTTAATGTTTGGACCATCATAATAGCCCGCTGGTGGGTTTACCTGCCTCAAGTTTCTGCCCTCTCCAATCTATTCTCTACTCAACCATCAAAGTGAGTTTCCTAAAAGGCAGGTCAGACCATGTTACCCTGCCCCCACTCAATAAACTCCAGTTTAAATCTCCTAGGATTAAATACAAAATCCTGTTTGATATTCAGAGCTCTTTATAATCCTCCCCCCTACCTCCATTATTTCAAAGACTATGTTATTCTCCCTGATTACTTGATGAGTTAAGTAATATATTCTTTAATCTTTTCACCTTCCTCTCTAGTAGGGATATCAAACTGAATCAGCAGAAATACAAACATAGTACTCTGTCTGCAGGTCAGTGTGAGATTCCCCTTGTTTCCCATGTCTGTTTGATTGTGTGGAATCAGGATTTTAGGTCTATTGGACAATGCTACCTTGGTGCAATATAAAAAAATCATTTTCATGGGAATCTTTTCTCCTGTTCAACTTGTGATGATCGTATCATGCTAATAAGTTACTTGTTATGTTCATTTGTCCTCCAGTTCTCTATCACTCTACCTGTCTTCTATCTTCCCAAAGAGAAAAGAGAGAGAAAAATAAATTTGAAGAGGCAGAGAGGACCCCTAATTTGTGCTACAAGGTTGGAAGGAATGTCACCCTAATAGAACTATGGGTGTTCGTAAGCCAGCACTCACTTGCAGTGATGAGTTGGCCCTCAGATCAAAGCTAGCTAGCTAGATCTCTTCTACAATACTCTAAGGGTGGCCTGGAGTGATTGAAGGTAGTTTTCTCATGCTATCTACTCAATCCTCCATTTTAAAGCATTCCCTCCAATATCTCTTCCATATCATCTAAATAAGTGATAAGATTAGCATATCATTATTGCTTAACCAATCAATAGGTTCTCACAAAGTGAAATTTATTGAAAAGATATGGCAAGTAAATAATTTTTAAAACATTTTCTCCAAATACTGAGAGACCCAGTCTACTACCTCATTCCATGGGGAGAATGGGCTCAAAATTAAAGAGGTCACTACAAAGCATTGGGGCAGTTAGGAGGCATAGTGTATAGAATACTGGGTCTGGAGTTAGGAAACTCTGAGTTCAAATTCGGTCTCGGACACTTAGTGTGACCCTGAGCAAGTCACTTAACCCTGTTTGCCTCAATTTCCTCATTTGTAAAATGAGCTGGAGAAGGAAATGACAAACCACTTTAGTATTTTTTTGCTAAGGAAACCCCAAATGGGGACACAAAGAGTCAGACACAACTGAAATGACTGAATAATAACAAAAATAATGAAACATAAAGTAGATCAAGTTCACTTCTGAGTGCTACATAGCTTATAGATTAAATTATTCCCTCATTTTTATTCATTCTCTTGGCTTCCTGGTTGATTCATGGGGTCAAGCTGGGCTCTCTTAGGGCCTTTGCTGGAATGGCAGGCTCAGCTACTGATAAACTCTAGTATAGACTCTAGTTGTTGGACTCCTGGCCACTTGCTCTCCCCACTTTTTAAAATCCACAAGGTCACAACATCTATAAAACTCCTTAGCAGCAGGACAAGATAGAAAGCACAGATTCAGAAGCAGGAGCAGGAGCAGGAGCTCCTCACTCACAGGATTTCCTCTGGGTGAGAGAGGGCAAAGGCTCCTCCTACACAGTCCATCTTCATTCACTCTTATGCAGCCAGGTAAGAAAGAGGTTAAGTGTACTTTAGGGAAACTTTTATATCCAGTTAGGTGGGGAAGTAGAGTGCTGGACCGAGAGACTCATCTTCCTGAGTTCAAATCCAGTCTCAGACACTAGTTGTGTGACCCTGGGTAAGTCGCTTAACCCTGTTTGCCTCAATTTCCTCATCTGTAAAATGATCTGGAGAAGGAAATGGAAAATCACTCCATTATCTTTGCCAAAAAAAACTCCAAATCCACAAAGAGATGAACATGACTGAAAACAACTGAACAACTAACAACAGCTAAACAATAAAAAGCCCCCAAAGTCATAGGATACAGGCATAGGATACCAATTTGGAGAACTTGGAGAATAGGCCTTCCAAACCCTCCCTCATTCAAATCAAAGGCAACTGAAGGTTATGTTGTTGTTGTGTTTGTCCTTCATTTTCAAAGAGGGCCACGGCATCAGGGAAATGATGACATGACTTGCAGTTGATTTGGATTTGAGTGAGGTAGGGCTCTGCAAGGTCACCAGCCTCACTTTCTCTTCCAGAGTCATCTGGATATAGTGACCTGATATTCATCAGGATGTCTGGAGATGACTCAGAATGCAGTGGGAGACCTTGGCGCTTTTAGACTAAGGCCTTTTCAGGTACTCAGAGTGAGGTAATACCTCTTCAGTAAATAGACCTCTTTAAGAAGTGAGTCAAGTGATAGCCCCTTTAATTAGAAAAAAGAAAAACACACAAAAAATGAAGCTGGGAGGAGAAGACCCTCAGTCCTGCCTTATTGAATTCAAAGTCAACTGCAAGTTATATTATCATTTCCCTGATGCCATGGTCTTCTTTGAAAATGAAGGATAAACAAAACCTGTGAGTAGACTGAGCTGCCTGAATGGGGACTCAGGTAGTTGGGTAACTCAGCTTATCCTCTCCGTCTCCTTCTCTTTCTCCTCTCCAAAGGAAGGTAAAATTTGATGGTCAGAAGCTGCCCACTTAACTTGGGTTTCACTGGCTAGATTCCTTCCTTCCTTCATTCTTTCTTTCTTTCCTTCCTTCCTTCCTTCCTTCCATCCTCCCTTCTTTCTCTCTCTCTCTCTCTCTCTCTCTCTCTCTCTCTCTCTCTCTCTCTCTCTCTCTCTCTCTCTTCTTTTTCTTTCCCTTACCTTAAACCTGGTTTTACTCTGAAGCTCCTAGATTGGATCACAACAGGTCCCCGCCCAAGCTCCACTTAATGGCTGTATTTGGGGGCCCCCTTGCTTAGAGTGAATGTCAATGGTAACTGTTTCTCTATGCAAGTCATGTAATCTTCTCCCTGATGTCATGGTCTTTGAGAATGAAGGACGAACACAACAACAATCCAGAAGGAGGTTCACCAAAGCTCCATGTGGCTCCCCTGCACATACTCCCAGGACTGGACTCTCATTTATCAGTTTTCACTTACAAAAGAATAATGGAACTAGAGTCCATGGGTTCTTTGCTGACACTTAGGGTTTGACCTGGAGTGAAGCTGGAGAGCAGAGCCAGGCTGAGGGACTGTCCCAGCCAACATATGCTAGGCCTTATGATACCCATAATCACAATGAGTGTATTCTAGAGGCTCATCAGAATCTTTGTCCTCTACTTCATCCCCAAAGGGTTCAATTAAGGTGTTACTATAACCATGCTGGTAATCTGTGATTTTTGCTGCTTTCTCTTTTGACTGATTGTTATTTGGTCCCAACTCAACTCTCTCTCTAAACCACAGCTAAAAAATGAAACCATCTTATATGTCAAGTGTCCCTGGCTTTCAGGAAGAGGATGATCTATAGGATTCTCAGTCATATAGGTAAAGAAGATAAATACTCTCAATGTTAAGCACCTCTTAATCCAAAGACTGCCTTAACTCATCTATTTGGAGACAAACTGCCTTAAATATTTACATTGTACTTGAATTTTAGCCTTATTCTAAAGTTTAGTAACATTTTTATGTTACTTTAAAAAAATTCCTCTGTCAAATTGCATGCCTATTTTATCTAAAGTATATGCTGAATACACCAAAGGTATATGGGGAAGACTGATACAAAAGAATGTGATTTTAGTGAAATGTATTATTCTCTTTTCCCCATTCACATCTAAGGACCTGAATATAGTTCGTTTCCTCCTCCCTCACCATTTACTACATTAAAAATAAATTATGTGTTTAAGGCTCCTTAAGCAGGATGATACAGTTTTGTTTATCATTAGGAGATCATGTTCAGAGGAAAAAATGCACCCTAAAGGTATTAGAGCTTATTTTCCAAAGAAGTTAAAATTAAACTTCTATCTCTCTCTGGAATAAATTATTTTTTTTCTTGTGTGAAAAAATAAAACAAACTAAAACAAACCAAAATAATGGTACAAAAAGGAATGAAAAGAAATACCATTAAAATTTTGGATTTAGAAAAGATGCATTAGAATCTCTCCAGAGAAGATGAAGCTGGTCTCTTTGAGGAGAAAGAAGCTTCATGTGCTTTTATGAATGAAGAACCACAGATACCACCAGGAGCAGGCCATGCATGATGAATTAGAAAAAGAAAAGACAGATCATGATGGTTAGTGAGTCTTAGCTGATCTTTACCAAAGTAGACATAGGTTAATTTGACATCAACAATAATTGGCCATTATTACATTTTTCAGGTCTAGTATACAGGACATGATCAAGAGTCTTCTGAACTTTCTCATACTTAATGATTTCTATCTATTGATAATCGTTCACTTGTAGACAAAGATATCATGGAAAGAACCTAGAAAATAAAACTAGGAGATGTGAAGTCTTGGCAAAGAAATGGAATATCTCCAAGAAACAGATGGCATTTTCATCATTATTGCTAAGGGAAGGGAGGAACTTCAAAAGTAAAATGTAAGTTGGGGAAATGCATAGCTGGTTACCAAATGGTATCTAAGAATGGGATTTGTAATTCTGGATGCATAATACATAGGAATTTATAGGATATAGAAATCAAGGATTCTTGGCCAGTGGTATAGTGCACTTAATTAGGGTCACTAAGACATATTTTCCTGGAGAATTAGAAATCTGCCAAGTATTTTAAACTGAGTGAAGGAGAGATAAAACTGCTCACATCTTTTAGCTATTCTGAATGTCACAAAAATAGCAGGTATGGAATAAAAAGGCCATCTTTGGATGGGATTAGTAGTTCACAAGAATCCATGTCCAAGGAGAGGACTAGTAATAAAACTCAGAAGCTCAGATGCCCAAGTGGTACAGTAGACAGAATACTGGAGAAAGGAAGCCTTGAGTTCAAATTCTATCTCATGTAGTTAGTAGTTCTGATCCTGGGCAACTTAAATTGCTTCAATTTCCTCATCGGTAAAATGAAATTCATCATAGCACTTTCCTCCAATGATTGTTGTACAGATAAAATGACATGTTTCTAAAGTGCTTTGCAAACCTTAAAGCACTTAAAGTAAGTATTAGCTATTGTTATTATAACCACACACATACAGCATTGGCAGTAAACACAGTAAACTGATAGAATGAATTCTGAATGGTATCATTTATATTCAGAAAAAATTCATAACTGAAATATGAGCTTTCAATGGCACATCTTATTTTTAATAGATTATATAATAAGAGTAGTGAAATGTCCTTACATGTCAGAAAAGATATGCACATGTTAAGAAATCCACCAACCAATAAGGTGAATCATGATGGAAGGCATTTGGGTAAGGATCAAAGGATAGAGAAACAGTAGGGGTATTGTGGAGGCATTGTCGTGGAAATGTGCTGCTGACTACAAGGGCAGAAGGATGAAATGGATAACAAATTTGATAGAGGAGTGATATGTCAGTGATAGCCATTTTCTACTTTTTGAACACTGGCCAGGAGCCATATCTCTGTCTCATCTGAATACAGAACAGATATATTTTAAACTTTAACTTAATCATAATAATTCAAAACATGAAGGAAGTGATGAGAAGATTGCTGTCCTGATCATATTCTGAACAATAGCTTATTGCCGACATACAGATGATGGGAATCAGAGAAGGAAGTTTCTAATATATTTTAGAGTTCTTGAAAGGTAGATAAAAAGGAGACATCTGGGAATAGTCTAGTTTGCTTCAGATATGTGGGGAGAGAAAATTTCAAAGAGATCAGAGAGTGGATAGGTAGGACTGTATCCACTGAAATTCTCTGAAGAAAAATAGCTCAGGTGATAATAATGGTGATGGTGGTAGTGATGCTGATGATGATAGATGAAATTTACATAGCACTTTCCACGCATTATTTCATTTGATCCTGATGAATAGGCTGCTCCAAAGAACCAAGTCCTGCAAAAATAAACAAGTAATTACAGTGAAGAAGGAAAAGGGAAGTTTCCTAAACAAAGTACTGGAGAGAGAACTCATGGTATGATTAAAAAAAAAAGGCTCTGCACTTGGAGTGCTAAGGATCCAGGTTCAGATCTTCTGTTTACTACTTGTATGATTGAGGAAATTGTTTGAAACTGATGGAACTGGACAAGGTAGACTAGTATTATTATCATTAAACAACTCAGATTTCAAAAGAATACAGGTCTGAAAGAACAAGGGAAGGGAACAAGACAAAGAAAATGTTAGGACTCGTTTGCCTGAACTGTCCCCCAAACCTGGAATTCTTCTCTGTCTCTTGAAGAATGCTTATCTTCCTCTAGGGACCCTATGAAAATTTCTGGACTTCCCCTCCCCCAATTGTTAATGACTGCTCCTTCCTAAAATTGTTTCAGTTTAGTTCAGCAAAGATTTATTAAGTGCTTTAAATGTACAGGGTACCACACTAAGGGCTTGGGATGCAAAGAGACAGGTGAAACATCGCCAGGCCTAAAGGATTTTTGCCTGCTGCTAGGAGGATAGAATGTTTTTTGCAAATAAGTAAAGAATGAAGAATATTGGAGACTGAAGACCCTAGAACAGCTAGGGAGTTAAGGGATGGTTTCTAGGAGGAGGTAACCCCTGAAATGAATTTTGAAGAAAGATAAGGTTTTTGAGAAGCAGGGATGAGGAAGGAGTGCATTCTAGGCATAAAGAATGACTTAGGACTCCATGGTCACAAACCCAAGTGATTGAGAGGCTGTTTGAGTCATCAGTAGAAATAGGGAAGTTTGCCATAGAATGTAAGCTCCTTGGGAAACAGTTTCATTTCTGTTTTCATATTCCCAGGGTGGTTAAGTGATGAAGTGGATAGAGCACCAGGCCTGGAGTCAGGAAGACCTGAGTTAAAATCCTGCCCCACTTACTAGCTATGTGACCCTGGTCAAGTCACTTAACTCTATTTGCCTCAGTTTCCTCATCTATAAAATGGAATGGAGAAGGAAATGGTAAACCAATCTATTATCTTTGCCAAGAAAATCCCAATGGGGTCACAAAGAGTAGGACACTTGACTGAAAACATTTGAGCAACTACATTCTCAGCACCTTCCACCCTGGATTGAGACAGTGAATAAATGCTAGTTGACTTGAATTGAATGAGAAGCTGATCTACATATAGAATTTTAAGGACAACAATAATAAAAAAAAAAATTTCCTCACTTCTGTTGGGACAAAAGGCAAAATTAAAGAGGAGACAGGCCTACTGTCTGGGGTGGGTGGTGTTATTTCTAGGGTGTCAGGTATTTTTTAAGAGTACCAACTTTTTATACCTGAAAATCCACCATTAATATTTTTTAAAATGATTTAGATCTAAGATCTCTATTAAGAGTCAAAGCGTCAACCTTGGGAAGGGCAACATCTTAAGGTGTTAATAGTCTTTGACATTTAGTGTGAAAAAAAGTGCGGAAGAGACATTATTTTGTTAGCAGGGAGAGGAGTAGATGGGTAAAAGGCTGGTCCCTAAGTTTTAACCCTGCTCAATCTGGGGGGAGGTAATATCATGAAGTAAAGTAAAGAATACCAAATGGGGAATGTAGGAATATCCAAGAAAAATTTCCACAACATTTCCCCCCCATATTTTGCCATAGGACCGACAGAGAAGGAAAAAAAAAGCATTGATCAAAGAGAATATTCCTCTCCTGCTTCTTAAAAAAATATTTTACACTTTTATCTATTTATTTATTTTATCTATTTATTTAATTAATATTATAATTATATTATAAATGTGTAATATATATTTACATTCTATATAATATAATTAATATTATATATTGTTTCATATATTTATTAAATTATTTTTCTACACTTTATCACCGTGCCTCAGTTACCTTCTCATTCTGTAATTTCTCTCAGTATTGTTGGTGTTCCACCCAGGAATCTCCCTCCACTCCCAAGGCCTCCTTCTGTCTTTGGTGACAAGTCCTTCAACCTGGTCAGGGTTCTAGGCTGGCCTTCTTCCCTCTAGGCTCTACCCCTGATTACCTTTCAGCTCATCTCATCTCCCAAAATTTGAATGTTAACTCCTTTACACCAGGGACAATTACTTTTTGCTTGTATTTGTGTCCTCAATACTTAATGTAGTGCCCACCCCATAGTAAGTGTTTTATAAATGTTTGTTGATGGACTGACATTTAGTTCATTAGTAATGACAATATTTAAGCTAGATTAATCACTAAACATTTATTAAGCACCTACTGTGTGCCAAGCAGTATGCTGGGTTCTGGATGACTTCTTAGAAAACTAAAGATGAATATTTTCAAATAATCTTTAACAGCTTTGAAGAAATGTTCTAAGGATTTGTGTCTACTTTTCCAATTTATATATCTTAGCAAATAGTAACTGAAGTAATTTTCTTCTGCACCTGCTCCTCTTCCAAACCTCTCAGGTCTTTGCTGCAAAGACTGGTATAAACAGCTTAAAATGCATTATCAGTCTGCCAGTATAAAGACTGATCCCACTAGTCCAAAAGGAAATGATAGTTATTATGAATTCAAATTGCATATACTAAAAAGAATGTCTAGAGTTTATCTTTTAAAAAAGGAAACTATTTGCAAGATACTTTTATTTTGTTTACAAAATTAAACTTGAAGAAAGGAAGGAGTTTTTTTTTCATATTCATTGGCTGTATGCAATGAAATAACACAATGCTATTAGTATCAGTAAAAGGAAGTGGTGTAAAAGATGGGTGGTAGAGGGAATCAGAATGCCTGGGTTTGAATTTGTATTTCAACACTTATTAGTCATGTGACTTTGTTAAAGTTTTTTAAGTTTATCAGACTTCAGTTTCCTCATCTGTAAAATGGGAACACAATGAACTCTTTCACAGGATTGTAGAGGGAATCATATGATAATATGTATGTGACATTTGAGGTGCCATAGTGTAGTGGCAAGCTCCCCAGCATCCCCAGAGTGGCTGCCAACATGGGTTCTTAGATCTGCTTTTCAAAAGAAAAGCAACTCAAAATGGGTTAACAAGCTCACTTTAATCAAACAAACATATATTACCTAGTTCAGGGGGAAAAGGTCAGCACCCCGAACTTCAGATAATACAGGCAGAACTTACAGATCAGACAGGCTTCCAAACTGTCCCAACATTACATACATCAATACCAAATCACAGTTATCAGAGAGGGAAGCATCAACATCTGGGTTTTCAAAGCCGGGGGGCTCTCAGCCGCTGCCCAGAGTCTCATCTGGTCAAATCACACAACACTTCTCAAAGTGAGCCCCAAAGCAAAGCCTCACATCAGGGATTATATAGTCTTCTCCTGGCTCAGAGAATGTAACCACCCTCTTGACCCACTGCCCAATCACACAGCATCAAGATGTGGTCATTCCTGAAAACCAAGCCTCCCACCACAGGCTCCATGTGACCACATTCAGCCTATTAGGAGGCAGAGCATATTTTCAAATCAAGGAAGGTTTTCAGAGTCTCTTAAAGCCAATCAAAGTCTCTTAAGCCAATCAAAGGGCCTAGGGGCAGGGAAGATCTTTAAATCTGCATTTCCATTACACATAGAAATGTAATTTCTTCTCATTATTATCAAAAGACAGTAACCATTCTTTATGAGGGGCCCCTAAGTGGTGCAGTGGATAGAATGCCAGACTTGGAGTCATGAAGACCTGAGTTCAAATCTGGCCCCAGACACTTATTAGCTGTGTAACCCTGGTCAAATTACTTAATCCTGCTTGCCTCAGTTTCCTCATTTGTAAAATGAGCTGGAGAAGGAAATGGCAAACCATTTTAGCATCTCTGCCAAGAAAACCCCAAAAGGGGTCATGAAGAGTCAGGCATAACTGAAAAATGACTAAATAACAATATTCTTTATGAATCAGTCAATAAAATTTACTGATAACTTATTTTGGGTTAAGTCCAGAGAATAAATAATAGTGTAGAAAAAATTAAGAGTTGGATGGTCTGCCGTCAAGGTTCAAAAATTAGAGCTGGAAACTCCTTAAAGATCATTAAATCCAATCCATCCTTTTTATAGATAAGGAGGGTTAAGTGACTTGGTCAAAGTTATAGAAATATGCAGTGGCCAAGCCAATATGTGAACCCAGGTCTTCCAACCCTAAATCCAGCATTTTTTTCTGCTCTATCATGTATGCCCATGGCCCAGTTTATAAATCTTCTACAATAATAGCTAGCATTTATCTATATAGTGCTTTAAGGTTTACAAAATAGCTTTACAATTATTATTTCATTTGATCCTCATAACATCTTGTGAGGTAGGTGCTATTATTAGCTCCACCTTACAGATGAGGAAATTGAGGCAAGATTGGTTAAGTGACTTGCCTAGACACAGTGAGTATATGGATCAGGATTTGAACTCAGGTCTTCCTGACTCCAAAGCCAGTATTCCATGCTCTGTGCCACCTAGGTGCTACGTAGTCTATTTTCTACAAAAATAATAAATTTCAGATATCTTGATGTTAGTAGGTCATATATATTTAATTACATCTTTATTATTATATATTTAATAGTAATTTTAATTAACAAACAATTATTTATTTAATAAAATTAATATCTTTCAGGGATTGTATTGTTATGTGTTTTTTGCTGACTGTGATTTCATTGGTGTAGGGAACATAGGAGGAGAAAACTGACTACCAAGTATATTGGGACCAGCTCTACAATTTGTCTTAGACAGTTGATTGGTGAACTCTTAAGTGACTTGCTCAGGGTCACACAGTCAGCATGTTTCAGAGGCAGTATTCGAATCCATCACACACAAGTCAAGATGTCATTGGTCCTCCTTGAAAATGAAGTATAAACAACAACTCTGAGGCAAACTTTCTTTCCATTCTACCATGCTTTCTCCAGAGTGTGTTGGTTTGGAAACAAGTTTATTTTCTAGAAATACTTTTAAAATAGTGCACATCTTATATACTTGAAGAGATCTCTAATGATCATGCATGGATCATGAATTCATCCATCCATACATTCAGAGACACATCTTCTATACTCAGGTGAATTTGTAATTGCTGTTATTTCCACGTTCATACTGGCTCTTGTATATACTCCTCTCTCTTCTAGTACTGCCACCAGCCTGGTGAAGGCCTTCATCACCTTGAACCTGCACTATTGCCACAAGTTGCTGGTTGGTCTCCCTGCTTTGTCTCTCCATATTCCAGTCCATTCTCCATTCAACCATCAAACTGAATTTCTCAAAGTTGAGGTCTGATCATGTCACTCCCCTGTTACCTCTTGGATCAAATCAATTTTAGGAGCTTTCATAAACTGGGCTTCTACTTTTCTAGAATTCTTACATCTTAATGCCTCTGTTTTCTTCCCTTCCCTACCTACCTGCTATGTACTCTGCAGTCCAATGACACTGACTTCACTGATGTTCTTCATACAAGACTCTCCTGATTCCATTCATTTTCACTAGCTGCCCCGCATACCTACAATTCTCTCCCTTCCCATTTCTACCTCCCAGTTTCTGTCAAATCTCATCTAAGGTCCTACTTCCTATCAGAAGCCTTCCCTAGGTCCTCTTCATTCTTTGTGTCTTCTTTCGAGACTACCTCAATTTTATCTTGTACTTATTTTATTTGAACATAGCTGTTTGCAAGTTGTTTCTTGACTGAACTCTGAACTCCTTGGGAGTAGGGACTGAGTTATTGTTTACTTTTCTTCCTGTCCCCAGCACTTAGCACTGTGCCTGGAACATAGTAGGCCTTTGATAAATGCATGTTGATTTGCTCATTTGAATATATGTCTTCCTCCACAGTTACAGAGTAGGATGTATTTGTATCTTCTCAGCCCTGTGCAATTTTTGGAAAAGAGACACTAAGAGTTGGAGGCAAGGAGAGAATGCTGCAGAAACACAGGGAATGGTCAGGGCAAAGGCATGGAGGTAGGCAATGGAACATCAGTAATCTTTCATAAATCCTTCACAGAAGATCTATCCAATGCATTGTTAACCTTCCTTTCTGTCTTTAAATATTTTGTGGCTATAAGTATTACCTGTGGTTGAGAGGTTATCTGTCTATTATCTCTCATCCTGATTAATAATTGACTCACATCCTTTACTGGTCATGCATTTCCTTGATGATATCTTCTATGCAACATCTTTGAGTGTAATTCATCTTTGGGAAGATTCAGTCCTCTTACACCCAGCCTGCCCCTCTCCATTGCCCTTTGGGAAACTTGTAATTTTACTTCTTTGGAAATTGTGGTGTTCCTGATTCACAGTGGTGTGGTATCCTGTGACAAATACTGTTTTTTTTTTTTTTAAGGGCTTTTGTGTTGTGTACATTAGCATTACCCAAAGTGCTATGGGATTTCCCAAATGCAATCCACTCTATTCTCTTATTTGACTCAGAACTAATTTTATTGACCATATCCAACGTCTATTTCTAATACATTTCACACACACACACACACACACACACACACACACACACACTGAAATACAAAAACACACATATAACACACATATAATCAATCAAGTAGTGTTAAACACAGCATTTTTTAGACATTGTTCTAGGTTTTAGTAATACAGTTACCATGGATCACATGATCCCTACTTACAATGAACTTATGTCTTAATGAGAGACAAGTAAACATAAGATTTATGTGCAGCATATATATGAAGTTAATAAGCATATACACACACACAAAGTAATTAAATACAAAATAATTTAGCGAGAATACACTAGCACTTGGCAAGATCAGAAGAGAAAATCATCATGACACACAAGATGATGTCTGAGCTGTATCTCCAAGGAAAAGGGGGGAATGAAGTGGATATTTAGAGGGAGCACATTTTCGGCACAGTGGACAAACAGTGTAAAGGTATGGCTGTAGGAGATAGAGTGGCAAGAGAGGGAAGGAACAGTGAAGGCATTCATTTGACTGGATTGGAGAATGTGGAAGGAGTGAATTGAGAATTCCAGTCTAGAATGAGAAATGGGGACCATGTTGTATAGTTTTGAAAGCTAAGTGGAATCAAGTCAAGTAAATGTGTCAAAAAAACATTTATTAAGTGCCCACTATGTTCTAAGCACTGCCCTAAGAACTGGAAATACAAAGAAAGATAAATGAACAATCCCTACTCTCAAGGACTTCACAGTCTAAAGAGAGGTAGACAATCTTGCAAACAACTATTTACAAATAAGATATATACATGATAAATTGGAGATAATCTTAGAAGGAGGGCATTAGTATTAAGTGGGAGAAGGGGAAAGGTTTTTTGCACAAGATCAGATTTTAATTGGGTCTTGAAGGAAGCCAGGTAATCCAAGAGGCAGATATGAGGAGGAAGAATCACAAACATGGGGGTGGAGAGAATCACTGAAAACACCAGGGATCTGCAGATGGAGTGTTATGTGTTTAAGGATCAGGGTAACACAGTCAGTATTGCAATTGTCAGAGCCAGGGCTTAAATTTGGGTCTTCTGATGCTCTCAGTCCTGTTTCCACAATAGCCCTCTTCCTCTTCCACTTCCACAAGAGCCTCAAGCCTATTCCTTCCATTGGTACAAGCCTATTGCAAGGATGAAAATTTGGTAATATATTGGTAACTCATGGTCCAAGACTCCTGCTCTGACTTGATAGGAGACCTTAGGAGTTTAGGAGACTTCTCATAAATCACTCTTTTTGGCTAGCACCCCTACCAATGTCTTCTGGGGGTGCTGATATTAATACTACCCTACCCATTCCCAATCTAGCAGAAGAAAAGGGAAAACTCATAATGTAGGTGTAACAGATCAGCCTTGGGCATCAATCTCTCTGTGCTTATTAACATTAACATCCTATTTTGTTGTGACTCTTTGGAGTGGACAGTCAGACAAAAACTGGCATTTCTCCACACAATTATTACCTATACCTCTACTGTGTAATACCTATGCTTTTTCTGGTAGTTCTGTTATTAGCCCTCCAAGTTTCTAATCACCTTGCCTTTCTACTATTCAAAACTCTTACAGTCTCCTACAATTATGTGCCTGACTTCCTAAGATTGCCCCAGCTTCCTTTAATTTTCTTGTTCTGGAAGGTAAGGCCTCACACACAAACTTCAGCTTTCTGACAAAGAGGAAAATATTCTCAACTCTAGGACTTATGAAAACTGAAGTCATTTACAAGGTTTATCTTCCCAGCTCCCAACCATAGATAGATAAAGAGATTCTTCTTTACTCTCAGCCCTGGTATCTTCTTATAGGATCATAGGTTTGAGAGTGGGAACTTGCCTTTTCCATTATTTAAAAAAATACAAACAATGCTTCTTGTGCTATCTACCTCTCAGGACTATTTTAAGTTGATAATATTTTGTAAATTTTAAAATTCTATAGAACCTTAAACTATTTTTATTGTTATTGTAGTCATAAAGGGCCAAATAAATATGAGCTATTATTGCTATAACAAAGGTCAGTGATTTTATTATTTTGGTTGCAATAGTATAAGTTTCGGTGTACTCACATTTCACAGAAAAAATCTCTCTTAATTCACATCCCAACCTGAGTCTCTAGACTCAAATATACCCTCAGTTCTGGCTTGACAAGTGAGCTACTCTAATAAATTATAATGTAGAGCTGGTATAAGGGAGGACAAGAATTTTCTCTTCTACTTTAAATAAAATGCATGCCTGACATAGCGAGAGGTAGAAATGTACTTTTCTGTTGCCTGTAGCTATGACCAATCTCTGCATTCATATTTAAAGCAGAAAAATGATCTTCCCCTAATGCGGCCCTCTGGGACTTAATGACCAGAAATCCAGTGCTCATCTGTGTCAGGTAATCTGAGAAAAGTCAGCACCTCGAGGACACAGTGTCAAATGAATGTTGCCCTCTTACCATTTTACATATTCCTCATGTCCAATGAATGGATGCCCAATATTCCTGGCTAGGATGTTTAATCACAGAATGTTACAGCTGAAACAGATCTTACTGAAATTGAAAAGACATTGAGAGAGGTAGGTTAGAACCTTGGCTTTAACATGCCCTAGCTGTACCACCATGAGCTGCGGATTTGCATTAGCTTGAGGAAGTTTCCAAAACAAGGGTCCCTCAACATTGATGAAATCACAGGTACAAACCACACCATCCCCATCATTTGTCTGTGTGCCTGCCTGCTGCTCAGTCCAAGTTGTTTTCACAATCTTAAAGAAACTCTTTGGACTGGTATGGATTGTCGTGTGTGAGGTGGGGAGGTGTGAATGACCGGAGAATGGGGCAGTGTTGACTGGAAGACTGAGAGTACCTAGGGCCTCAGTCGCGGGGGAGGCAGTGTAGGCCCACAGTGGCTCTTTGGGTAGGCCTAATTACGATTTCCCACTTCTGAGTACCCACAAACCAATCCAGAGGGAGGACCTCCTTGTTTCTTTCCTTCTGTTTTAACTCTTTTCCTCTTCATAAGCCCTTTCCACAAACCCAAAGTGGCAGGTGGGGGAAGGGCTTTGGTCAAGGATCACCACTTCAAGTTCTTTTTTGTTTTTCATTTCAGATCCTTGGAGAACTCCTCTTAAATCATGTGAGAACCAATGGGGACTGAGGGAGAGCATATATAGGTTATAACAGCACATGAAATGACTATTAGTGAACCTCAGAAAAATTCTGATTCAATTGTATGTTGTGCACAAGCTATAATTAAATACCTTCTATTTTAGTGTTTAAAATAAAATTTAAAAATTTGACTAACATATAAATAGGTCTTTTGTTTGTTTTGTTTTAAGAGCTGACACAAAGATTACGATCTTTCAAAGCATATAGAACTCATGCAGTCATTTTCAAAATGACCATATCACAATTTATCTATGATTTTATTAAGATGGCTCTGAATGGAGAGTGATAATTTTTGAAAAGTACATTGAAAATTCCTCTGTAATTTAGTCTTAATTTTAACTGCTACTCTGCTTCCCCCCTCCCATTAAAAATAACATTACAAAACAAACCTTATAATAGTGGACATCATAATGAGACAGACTTCTGGGCAGTTGGGTAGACGTATAATGGTGATAGGAATGTGGAGATGAGGCAAAAGGAAGTGAAAAGGGAAACAGTGTCACCAAAAATGGGGTGGGGGAGAGATAAGTGAATGTTGGAGGAAAATTTATACTTCACATTTTGCCCCAGGGACAGCCCTGGGTTTCAGTTTTGGGGATGAGAAGAATTGTGACAGTATTCCTATTAATTCATCTTGCTAACTTCATAAGATGTCCTTTAAAAGGATTTCCTCCCCTTATATCTTCCCATAGGTTTAAGTGTATGCCCCAAATGCCCTCCCTCCTAATCAACCTCTTAAAATCCTAAAAGTGCTCCAAAACTCACCATAGTACCTCTTTCTGGGGGTTGAGTGGGGGAATCCTTTCCTGACCCTGATCAGCATTAGTTTGTGTTCTTTCTTTTTTCAGATTATATCGCGCTTATCTGTTTAAGTGTTGTATCCCTGTAGTAAAAAGTAAGTCCTTTGAAGGGAGAGTCTATTGCATTTTATTTTTTTCCTCTGTATATCCAGAGCATGACACAATGCAAGTAGGCATTTAAATGATTGGTGAATGAATAAACAAATGGAATGAATGAATACCTTAATATTTAAAGAAAATGTCTGGAGTAGGACTCCCTCCCTTCCCCATGCTTCATTTAAAATAAAGGGAGCAAGAATTAACATGCAAGAATGTGGTGAAAAATGTTCTCTTGCTAACAAAACCTTAAAATTTCATGATATGGGATCTTTCTTCAAAGGGAAATGATTTATCCCAGGAACAGATTTTGCATTTGGATGTGGATGTTGTTTTGAAAGGAAAACAAATGAGTGTAATATGACCCCACTAGCCTCATGCCCATTCAGGTACCACAAATACTATATGAAACCATGAAAGAAACCACATCAAGGCTGATCAAACCCTTGAGAACTTCAAGGAAATCACATTAGCCATATGTCACTTCTCTGTGGGCTCTTCCCTAGGAAAAGAAAACTTACTAGAACCTCAGCTAATTGCAAAAGTCATCAAAATAGAATAAGTCATCCCATGACATGAAATAGCAGAAATCCGCAAACCCCTGAAACCCCTTGAATTCCACAAATTTAGGGTTTCCCTCTTTTTTTTTTTGCAAAGCTGTCATAGAGTACACTTGAACACATTGGTAGCTGCTTAGACTGGATCATTTTGTTCCCTCAACAATTATATACTTAATTTTATTTGTTTATATTGGACTATACTCTAGGTCCAGAGTGGCATATGTGCAGTAGCCTCCAAACATTTGGCCCAAGTTCATTTTCAGGGCAACACTCTGATGTGGGAAGAGGTGGGGTGGTGCTGAGAGAGGAAGCCCAGTAGCGGGAATGATCAGTAATCAGGGGAAGAAGCAGATCTGTAACTAGAGTGGGGCAACCTGGTATTTGTACCCAGAGTGACAAAGTTTAGGGGATTCTGAAAGAATATTCACAGGCCATGCTCCCTACTTTTGGGAGTCATAATGCATATAAGCTTCCCTTATCCTTCTCCCTTTGCCACTTTACTTCCCCAGGCACAAAAAAATTCTTTGTACTTTATAGCTCTGAGGAAGATGAGTTAAGCCCATCAATGAGTAATAAAAGCATAATAAAGAATCCCAGGTGACCTACAAGTACAGATCAACTTTGAGAGAGAGAGAGAGAAAGAGAGAGAGAGAGAGAGACAGAGAGAGACAGAGAGAGACAGAGACAGAGAGACAGAGACAGAGACAGAGACAGAGAGAGAGATGAGAATTACTAACCAACATATTAAAGTTGGTGGGTGGAATGGTTACTTGGGCTCTGATAAAAAATAGTCATTGACAACCAAGGCAGAGAATATAACTGTTTGTTGTTGTTTTTCTGTTCAATAAAAGTAGAAGGGTATAATTTCATCTGTTATAGGTTCATTGAAAACATTCTTGGTACAACCTTGGGAGTAGATAGGAAAGTCATCAGGGATAATATGAAACGTCATCCTGTTTCCACATAATTTTGATCTCTCCATATATTCTTTCTATGCTTCATGCTTTTTTGTTCCATGAAGCTTTAGGAGTATGAGTATTGGTGATGGCTAGTATTCAAAATATTGTTCATAATTTTTGGGAATCAGTGGTATTTCCTGGTGATGACACAAATGCTTTGGTCTTTGATATTGTTTGATAATGTTCTAGTATAGATTGTTGGGGCAGTGAGGTAACATACTCTGGAGTGCCTAGCCTGGAGTCAGGAAGTCTCATCTTTCTGAGTTCACATCAGACCTCAGACAATTAGTAGCTGTGTGACCCTGGCAAGTCACTTAACACTGTTTGCTTCAGTTTTCTCATCTGTAATGTGAGTTGGAGAATAAAATGGAAAATCACTCCAGTAACTTTGCTAAGAAAATGTCAAATGGGGTCTTAAAGAATGAAACATGACTGAAAAACGACTGAACTGAATAGTTTGTCAGTTCAGTTCTGCACGATATTTTCAGGTCTATATTTGTTATATGGTGACTTACTAACTATATGCCCCTGAAAGACAGAGAGCTTCTGATAGATAATTCTAACCACCAGGTAATATCTTGCTGGGCATGGGACACATAATAAACTTTTGCAGTCTACAGTGATACCCCCATCCTTCCATAAATACTTATTCTTATAACCTCATTATCTTCCATTGTTATTGTTATTGTCACTGCTATTGTTGTGGTTGTGGTTATTATTGTGTTGGTTGTTATTGTTTTCCTCTTTTTATGCTTGACACAGCTCATATAGAAATGGTCTGGGACAAGTTGCTCTTCTCTCATTAAATTTATATATATATATATATATATATATATATATATAGGTGGATAAAATGATTCCTTTTCATATTTTGGGGGACTGAAGCTCTTCTTTTGTAGGCTTACTGAAGTCATCTTTAGGGCAAGTCAGGTGTCACTTTGATATATTTATATCATTTTATTTCCACATTATTTTATTTCTTCTGCTAGATCTCTCTTTTAAGAATTTTTCATTTCTTGTCAATTCATGCTAACAAACATTCAATGTGGTTAAATCTGCTAGAACAGTGTTTTAAAATGTCTATGGAATCTGGGTGATTGTAGGCAATAGTTCTGTCTGTGATCAGATTATATGTTGAGCTCTCAAGGATATTTTGTGTTTTGTAGTTTATATTTAGGGAATTTATTGTCTATTAGCTTATGACTGATAGTGAGTTTGTGATATATAATTCTGACCATTTGATTGCATCTCTTGTAGGTGCTAAATTTGTGTCACCTTCAGTGATATGTTGTTGTTTTTCATCCTTCACTTCTACAGAGGACCAATGGTATCACAGGGTGATATATGGACTTGTACTTGAATTGGATTTAAGTGAGGCAGAGTTTCACAGTCATCAGCCTTATTCTGTCTTCCAGAATCATCAACAAAAGGCAAGACAAAAGTCAAGACAACTGGCGATGGCCTGGGATACAGTGAATGACCTTAGCATCTTCAATGTCTGACCAAACTCTAAGTGCTCCAGAGTGTCTGCTTCAGCTGCCTTCATGGCCATTGAAACAAATTGTTCTCATCTCTCCATTCTTCTGGGGAAAATTTTCACATGCTTGGGATAGATATCACCCCAATTCACCAAGGGGTCTGAGGCTTGTTGGTTATCCTAAATGTAGTTTAATCCATCTGCCAAGATAGTTGTACTTGGATATGGTCACTATGCATGCCATAGCTTCTTGGAGTCACAGGTGAGAGTTAGTCCTTGATATGTCCTTGCCACATGTGCATTGATGGTTAAGTCCAGGCACCTTAAGGATGAACTTTCTATAGTTTCTTGTAGCAATGACCTGATGTTGTATTATGATAAAGGACATTTGCATTTCTATAAACAAATCTTTTAAACTTAAGTGATTCTTTGTTTTGAGGTCTTGTGGATGTTACACATATGTAGCTTAGTAGTTCCCCTTTTGATCTTAATTGTTCTTTAGGACCTATATTTGGTGGTAATGCAATATCAATTGTGCATGTGCTATTATTGTTGGTGATGGTGGTGTCTTCATGATGCTGCTCCTGCTGTAGACATCATTGTCATCATCTTCATCTTCACCACCATCATCATCATCATCATCATCATGTCCAGACCATGATTTCATTTCTCCGGGAAATTCTTAATGTCAAAATACCCTCCAGCATAATTATTAGAGGCTCATAATTTTTAAAGTATAACCAATTAACAGATAAAAGTGAAGCACAAGCAGTTATATTTTATGTTTCTATCCAGTTCTCCTAGGAAATGATACGAGAGATAGGTTATAAAAGTTTAAGGACATTAACACAATCTTGCCCTGGGCTTTGCAATAAGCAAGAAATAGGCTTGAGGGAGAAGGCATTGTTATTGAGCATTAGGACATTTCTGCAGCAGCTCCTGAGGGAGGAAACAAACTTCTTTTGGTCACAGAAGAAGCAGGAAGACAACCCTTATAACTCAAACAGTAGCTTTTTGATGAGCCAGGTAGCCCCTAGCCTAGAGGGAGCTGTGTGTCCCAATGAGAGTGAATTCTAGGGAATCCTAAAGGGGAGAAATAACTATGAAGACTCAGGGTACAATTTCACCATGAGCCTAGTTGCAGGGATGATGCCCTCTGAGGAACATCATTCCATCTGCTTACATAGAGACAAGTAGTAGGACACCATGTACTTGCCCTCACTTCCAAATCAATTTCCCTTATGTATTTTTGAGTTCTTTTCTCTTTTCTCTCTTGCTCTACCAGTATTTTGAAAGCACCATGACAAAGGTTACTATAGATGCTTCTATTTGTTCTGTCTTTGCCCATTGTTGAAGCCCCTTTGCTCTATATATGATAGGTCCAGACCTGGGTTTTCTTTAATTCGAGGAATTGAAACTCCCTCCATCAACACAGTTCAATAACTCACCTATAACTCATCATCTTTGTTGTCTTGAGTGTGGAGAGTTTAATGAGTTGGCAGTTATCCTAAAACCAGTTTTTGAGACAAGATTTGAACTCAGGTATGTCTTTCTTTTTTCCTTTTTTTTTTTTTTTTGGAGGAGGGAGATCAGGGCAATTGGGGTTAAGTGACTTGGCCAAGGTCACATGGCTAGTAAGCGTGTCAAGTGTCTGAGGCTGGATTTGAACTCAAGTCATACTGACTCCAGGGCCGGTGCTCTATTCACCATGCCACCCCTGCGAAGGTCTTTTTTTTTTAACTTTTACAACCTTTCTCATATGAGACATTTCTTATCATTATTGACTGGTGTATCAAATCTTATTCCTTATGTATGTTGTCTGACTTGGGAAGGAAGCAAGATGGAGTTGAAAGAGGCTTGACTTTAGAGTCAGGGGACCTGGGTTCAGATTCCAGCTCTTCTAAAGTTCTATGTGACTTTTATCAACTCACTTTACCTATTTTGGGGGTCCTCAGTTTCAACAATTGTTGTTCATCAAATATTATTGCTGCAAAGGACCCCGTATGTCATCTAGTACAACCTCTTTATTTTATATTAGAAAATGAAACCCTGACAATAAGAGTGACTTGTTTAAGTTCACACAAGTAGTAATTCTGGAGCAGGGGAGTTATTCAAACCCAGATGATATTCATATCCCACTGCTTCTTCTACTACCCCACAATGTTGCTCTAAAATGAGAAAGTAGAACTAAATGATCTCTGAGTTGCCTTTGAGCTTTAAATCACATGATCCTATTTCATTTGGATGTGACTATGAGAAGGAGCCAATTTATGATTGAATGGCCTTGATGTCAACAGACTGTAAGTATTGCCTTGAACATGCCAACTAGCCCCAGGCTAGATCTCCACAACAGAATGTGAAGTAGCAATTTGACAATTATCCAGTTAATTTGATGGATGTAGACAGTTCAACTGGACAATTAATTTTTTTTCAAACAGATTCACTTTGCTCCAGTAAATCGAGAGATTAAAAGGCTGTATTTTATGCATTGTTTTCTGACAATAATGTCATACATAACAGTGGGCTGCAGCAGAGAATGGACTGATTTAAGTCTAAAGGAGAAGTAGGTCATTCCTGCATCCCCAGAAGTTCCACATTCTCTACACCTGAAATTACTTTTTATTTACTCTGCATATATTTTGAATTCCATGCACACATTGCTTCCAGGAAACAAATAAAAAATCAGTTCTTTTGAAGGCAAAAACAATTTCGTTTTTATTTTTCATATCCCTGACATCTAACATAATTTCTGTCTCATAGTAGGTATGCGATGAATGCTTATTGAAATGAGTTGGATTGCATTGGATTAATCAGATTAGATTGAACAGGAATTTAAAGAACTCTACCTCATAAAGAGCTCCAAAGTAATTTCAGCTCTGAGTATCACATTTGGGGAAACATCCAGAGAAGGGCAGCAAAGATAGTTAAGGGACTTAAAGACATCATGTGAAGACTGATGGAAAGAACAAGAGGTGTTGATGAGGTAAGTAGTTGGTGCAGTGGATAGGACACTGAACACTGAGTCAGGATAGGCCTGTTTTCAAATGCTACCTCAAAAACTTAGTAGCTTTGTGACCCTGGGCAAGTTATTTAACCTCTATCTACCCCAGCTTCCTCATCAGTAAAATTGGGATAATAATAGCATCTACTTCTCAGGGTTGTATGGATAAAATGAGATATTTGTAAAGTCCTTTGTAAACATTATAGTGCTATAGAAATACAAGCTGTTGTATTGATATTGAAGAAGAGATGATTTAGGAAGAATATAACAAGACTGTTAAAGTACTTAAATGACTTATGTGGAACAGAAATTTTGCCCCTTTTTCTTGTCTCTAGAGGCCAGAAACAGAAGCAATAAAATGGAAAATGGAGAGAGGGAAATTTGGTTTGGTATAAAGTAAGACTTCCTAATAATTATAACTGTCCCAAAGAAGAATGGACTGCCTCAGGATGCAATGGTTTCTCTTCATTAGATGTGTTCAAGTAAAGTCTGGATGATTTAATTTTTGGCATATTAGAGGGTTCAAGCCATGATTGTTCTAAATCAATGCTGAGGTCTCAAATCTGAAATTCTGTAATTCTCTTGGTTTTGGAGGTAGAAATATTAGTTGACATTTATACCTCAGAAATTTCACGTAAATATTATCTTTCTGTATTGTTCAAGATGTACAGGAAGCTCCTGTTTGTACGGAGTGCTTGGAAGATGGAAAATTCTGGTTAATCACAAGGTTAACATGAGTCAAATATGCTGGTTAGCAGTTACCATATTGTGTATGAGACATCTGGTATTGATTTTCTAATAATCAGTATACTACAGATTATACCCAATACAAAAGTATGCTGAGTAAATCTAATGATTCTTTGCTCAAGTCACTTTGGAATTTTGCTTTGCTTCAGGTCATCATTGTGAACATTAGTAATAATTCTCTAATTCAACTCAATAAACATATTACAGATAATAGTTAAGACAATGAATATTCAGTATCTAACATCCATTGGGGTGTCTATATTGACAATAGTTCACATTTAGATGTACTTTCCAACTTAATATAATTCCATTAATCAAACATTTATTGTATTTACTATGTATAAGGAACTAGGCTAGTCAAGAAGGAGTTGAAAAACTCAATTTGTACCCTTAAGAAACTGACAGTCTAACAGGGAAGATAGGCTATATATAGAAATAAGTATGATATAAGATAGAATGTGATTAGGAGAAAGGAAGGATCTAGATCAAATGTCACAAGAAAATATGAGAAAGAAAATTTTACAAAGTGAATTCTTCATGATTTTATAGCTCCAACTACTGGGCCTGGAAGTAGGAAGCGCTGAGCTGAGTTCAAATTTGACCTCAGACTTATTGGCTGTGGGATGTGGGCAAGTCACTTAACCTCCATCTGTCTCAATTTATTTAACTGTAAATAGGGATAATAATAGCAATAACCTCCCAGGGTTGAGGTAAGGATCAAATTAGAATATCTGTAAAGCACTTGACACAATTCCTGGCACATAATAGATGCTTAAATATTTTCCTGCTTCTTTCCTTTCTTTTTCCCTCTTTCCTTTCCCACCTGCCTTTCCTCCCTCCCTCCCTTCCTTCTTCCTTTTCTTCCTCCTTCTATCCTTTCCTTCATTCCTTCTTTCATAACAACCCTATGAGGAAAGTAGTACAAATAATAGGATTCTTATTTTACAGATAAAGAGACTGAAATTCATAAAGCACAAATGATTAGCTTATGGAATTGTAGTCAGTAAATGGAGGAGCTAGGATTCCCATGCAGACATTTTTTGTTCTAATTTCAAGTCCAGTGAGCTTTATATTTATACCATGTTATCAACTAAAAGAGTCTACCTTAACTAATAGCTGAAAATAACTCAGATGCTACTGATTTTGACATATGGGCAATTTGGGGGAGAGGATAGAAAATAGTTTCACATGTTACATATTTAAATGAATAACACCAATCTTCTTCTGGTGATGGTGGATGGCTTCAAATCATAAAACATGTAGTCTCTAAAGAATCAAAGTTGGGGATGACCCACAGGACAAAGGAGACATGAATTGTGAGCACAAACAGTCTATAACCCATAACAAAGAACTGTACAAAAGAAGGGCTATAAGGAATGGCACTGAATAAGTGTATGCTTAAATAATAAGATGGGCCAGTCAATTCTGTGGTGATAGTGAAGGATAAGCAAGACACCCACAGTACATTGATATCTACATGATATCAAAAGAACACTTTGAGAGGCTGAAGCACAATGAGTGTACCTTCCATGCCAAGTTTATGAGAGGACATGGTGTGTCCTGTGTGTGTGACCCTGGGCAAGTCACTTATCTTTATATTCATCAGTTCCTCATCTGTAAAATGAGCTGGAGAAAAAAAATATATATATATTCTGTATCCTTTGCAAATATCTTTGCAAAAAACTAAACAAAACAAAAAAAAAAAAAACAAATGGGGTCAGGAAGAGTTGGACAAGTTTGGAACTTACCAACACCACCATCACCAATTATTTAATATTCAGATTGCAGATCTATTGGAATGTTGTGGCATAGGAAACTCAGGGTTAGGGGTTTTATTTTTATATTTATTTTATATTTATATTTATTTTTAATCATCGTAGCTCTAACATTAATTCTCAAAATTAAATTGGATATTAATTTAAGAAAAAAAGAAATACAGTGATGTTTCTTTAACATAAAATTCAGCAGTGAGAATTACGTGCGATTTTGTAACCCCACATCCTAATAAAGGCTAATCATATTGACATTACAATGCACAGGCTCATGCCTAATGTTTCCATTCTGGTAAATGCTTTGAATCTTGCTACCAAGTCTCACTAACACTGTAGGTATTTCCCCTGAAATGCTATGAGGATACATTTATCTTATTGCTGAGAAAATGCATATAAATGACTGAGCCAGTTTAGTGGTCTTTGCCAAAAATAGCTTGTCCTTTTGACTCACCCAGTCTGCCAGTAAATGCTATTTTTTTCTGTCCACAGATAGGCTAAATCTAGTAACGGCACATACAGTACATTTGACATGAGATGCAATGTAGCACTGGCTTGGTTTTGGGAAAACTTGCATTGAAGCACATCTTAGGACAGCAGATTTTAGTGCTCAAAAAGGCTTTAGATAGAATCTAACTCATGTGTTTTATCAAATGTAATGAAAAATTGAGAAAGTGAATGGTTCGGTGGAAGGGGCATTGGACCCAAATTTGTACCCTGAATTCTCCACTTAACCAGTTATATATGCTAATAACTATCATTTGTATGTCACTATAAAGCACTTTTACAAATATTATCTCATTTAATCCTCAAAAATCCTGGGAGGTGAGAGCTCTTATTATCCCCATTTTTACAGATAAGAAAATTAGGGATGAGAGAGGTTAAACGATTTTCAAAAGATCATACAACTAGAATGGAACTGAGGTCTTCTCAACTCCAGGGTCAACTTTATCCACTCAGCCACCCAGCTCACTTCCCATACAGCTGTTCTGGACTTTATGATTTCCAAAAACTCATCATCCTGCAAGGTGACATCAGCTGTGAAACACACACACTTCTGCAGTACTACTGCCCCCTTGGTTCCCTTTCTCATCTCCTTCTCCAGCTGCAAGGTTTCATTATGCCTCCTTATTTTTTCTCAATTACATATAGAGACATTTTTAAACCATCATTAAAAAAATTGATCCCAAATTCTCTCCCTCCCTTCTTTCCCTCTACCTTCCTTGGTAAGGTGAGCCCTTTGATATAGGTATAACCATGTGTAGTTATGCAAAACACAAATCCTCTCCTTTTTTCAACTTGTTTTAATGTGTTATCTCTTTCATTAGACCACAAACTCCTTGATATCAACTATTTCTATCATTATCTACCATTTCAGCTATGGTGTTTCACTGACTCCTGGTCTCTTTAAGGCTCTAGGCTATACTAGAAAGAAGGTGAAGAAATTAACAATGCTTATTTTGTCAATATATTTGCATAGATCCTCTAGGCTACTCTTAGTTCATTTATTCATTTGTACAACATATATTCAGCACCTATTATGCACAGAATACTATTACATGCTGAGGCATATTGACTTAGATAACATGTTACATGCCCTCTTGATGTTATTGGGTCACAAGATAACATATGCAATGCAATTATTATAATACAAACTAATATATGTGAAGTACATTGAGAGGAATAAAATAAGACAAAATACAAGTCATAAAACACAGATACTAAACATCCACTTCATGGGAGAGACAAGTCCAAACAAAGGGTTAAAATATCATTTCTATCTGAAAAGAGAGAGATCAGGGAAGGCTTCTTGGAAGAGGTAGCAATTAAGTTGGGTCTTGAAATATAAATGAAGTTCCAACATGAAGATCAGATTCAAGAAAACCATGTATATAAGAACAACAGTATTGTAAAAATGGATTTTCAAAGACTCAATTCTGATCCATGCAATGACTAACTGATGCCAGAAGACTGAAAGTTCCCTGCCTCTTGGCAGAGAAGTGATGAACTAAGCCTAGAGAATGTGAGAATTTGCTTTTCTCGACTATGTAAATTTATAGCAAGGCCTTGGAGGAGGGGGAATAAATGCTTGTTGATTGAACAAAAAAAATTCAATTTTAAAAAGGTTTCAACACATAGAAATGGGAGTTGGGGTGTATTCTTGATATAGGGAGTAGAATGAACCTGGATTCAGGAAATCGAGGGAGAAAACTGTACAGCATAGATGACTTGCATCATTCAGAAGGAGAAATAAGTAATATGAAATAAAGCAACAGTGCTAAATTAGGGACATACTGTGAAGTGCCTTAAGTACCAAGCTAAGTAGAAAGTAAACCCCTCTAGGACAAAGGTTATGATTTTTTTTTAATCTTTGTATCTTACACATGGTAGGAGTAAGGAAAGGTTAGAGGCTGGGAAACTAGATTGGAGATTTTGCAATGGTCTCTGTGAGAGGTAATTAGTGCCTAAATGAATTGAGGTGGTGAAAATGGAAATGGAAAGAAAATGTCAGATGTAAACGGAATTGTGCAGATACAACTGACTTGACTTGCAACTATTTAGATTTGGGGGAATTGAGAGGGAGGTTGTTTATGTGACTGGCTAAAAAAGTGTTTCTATTTACATGGTTACATGATAGATTTAGGAAGGAAAAATACTTCAGATCTAAACATGTTGAATTTGAGGCACTGAGATGACACTTTGCTATAGATATCTGCCTAGCAGTTAAAAATACAAATATAGAGGTATTGGGCAAGAACTTATACATAATTGGAATCAATCAATCAGCAAGCATTTATTAAGCATTACTACGTGCTAGGCACTGGGGATACAGAACCAAACATGAAATAATCTCTGCTCTCAAGGTGCTTACATTCTACTAGAGGAGAAGTCAAGTATACAAAGATATTCCAGATAAATACAAAGAGATATTTTGATGGGAGACATTAGCAGATCTGGAATGTGAAAGCCTCAGGTCAGAAATGACTATGCTGAAATTTGAAAGAAATTAGGGATTCTCTTTTTTCATGATTTTTCAGTTTATTTCTTTTGCATGTTAATTTTTTTAAACATTTGTTTTTAAACTTTTGAGTTCTAGATTCTCTCCCTTGAAATTAGGGATTCTAAGGGGCGGCTAGGTGGAGCAGTGAATAGAGCGCAGGCCCTGGAATCAGAAGGACCTGAGTTCGGAGCCGGCCTCCGACACTTAATCCACACAAACAAAAACCTAGCCGTGTGACCTTGGGCAAGTTACTTAACCCCAATTGCCCTAAAGGGGCGGCTAGGTGGTGCAGTGAGTAAGAGCGCCGGCCTCAGAGTTTGGATGTCCTGAGATCAGATCCGGCCTCAGAAAATGAGCACCCACGCATAAATAATGACTAGCCGTGTAACCTTGAGCAAGTTACTTAACCCCAATTGCTTTAAAAAAAAAAAAAAGAAATTAGGGATTCTAAGACCATAAACAGAAAGATCATTCATTGTGAAGACAATTGGAGAACGTATGAAAATTACCTGCTCAAGAAAACAAAAATGTAGAAAAAAATTTTGAACAGCTGAACAAGATCTTCCAAAATAAGTCAATATATACATTGGTTATCAATTAATGCAAAGATGAAAGATGATAAAAAATATGTTGTTAACTATGGTTCATTAAACAAAAAAGACCAATGGATTGAAAAATACAAACCTAATGACTGCATTGGGACATTTTTCTAATCAATCAACAAATATTTATTGAGCATTTAAATTGAGCATTTAATATGTGTCAGACACTGCACAAGGCACTAGAGTTACAAAAGCATCAATGGCTCAGTGTCATCAAAGTAATTCTTGAAGTTGTGGCAGTAGATGAGATAACAAGAGAGAAAGTACAGAGAAAGCAAAGAGAAGGACCAAGAATAGACCCTTAGGTGACAGCCATGTGTAAAATCAAGCCAATAACATTTATGAAGCACCTGTTATGTACCAGGCAATTTACTAAGTGCTAGAGATACAAAGAAAGGCAAAAGACAGTCCCTGCTCACAGTCTAATGGGAGAGGCAACATGCAGGCAATGTTTCAACAAGATATATATGGGATAAAATGGTAGAATCTTAGAGGAAAGACCCTACCTTTAAGGGGAATCTGGGAAAAGTTTTGGTAGAAGGTGAAACTTTAGTGGGACTTGAAGGAAGCTCAGGGAGCCAGTAGGTAGATATGAGGAGAGAGAACGGTTCAGGCATGGGAGTCAGACACTAGAAGCTAGAGGATGAGAAGATGGGATTATCTTGTGCAGGGAACAGTAAGCAGGCCAGTGTCACTGGATGAGAGTATGGGAAGGGGATTATGGTGTAAAAAGATTGCAAAAGTAAAAAAGGAGACAAGTTAGGAAGGACTTTGAATACCATCCAAAGGATTTTATGCTTGATGTTAGAGGTGATAAGAATCACTGGAGTGTATTGAATAAAAGGGTGACATGATCAGACCCGTCCTTTAGGAAGATCAATTTGATAGCTGACTAGAGGGTGGTCTAAAGTAGGGAGAGACTTGAGACAGAGAAACTGGTCAGTAGGTTATTGCAATAGTCCAGCTGTGAGATTAAAGGTCCTTGCACCAAAGTGGTAGCAGTGTCAGAGAAGAGAAAGGGGTATATACTAAAGATATTGTGAAGGCTGAATCAACAGGGCATAGCAACTGATTGAATATAGGGGGTGAGAGAGAGTGGAGAAGCAAAGATGGTATGTAGGTTGAGAGCCCAGGTAACAGGAAGAATGCTATTTCCTTCACAATTATAGGAAAGTTAAGAAGGGAAGGCTTGAAGGAAAAGGTAATGATTTCATTTATGGACATGTATCTCTGAGATGTCAACAGGACATTCAGTTGGAAAATGCCCAATAAGCAGTTAGAGATGCAAGACTGAAGATTAGGAAAAAATATATCTGCGAATCATCAAAATGTACCTGATAATTGAATCCATGAGAACTGATGAAATCACCAAATAAAACAGTATAGAGGGAGGACAGAACACTGCCCGGGATGGATTAATGGTGGATTCTGATAGCAGGCATGGTCTGGATGAAGATCCAACAAAAGAAATTAAGGAGTGATCAGATAGGAGGAAAATCAGGAGAGTGGTGTCCCAAAACCCTAGAGAGAAAGGAGTAGGAAGAAGGAGAATAGGATTAATAGGGTCAAAGGCTGCAGAGGAGTTAAGAATATGAAGATCGAGAAAGGCCATCCAATTTGGCAATTAAGAGATCATTGTGGCTCTGGGGAGAGACTCTTTAATGCTGAAGTCAGAAGTTAGACTACAGAGAGTTAAGAAGAGAGAGAGAAGAAATGTAGTGGTTATCTACTGATTGTAGGTAGACTTCTAGAGGAGTTTGACCATGCATAGAAAAAGAGATAAGAGAAAGAACTAGTTGGCATGGGTGAACCAAGTGAGGTTTTTTTAGGATAGGGGAGATTTGGTAGAATTTGTAGGCAGTAGAGATTCAATAGGGGTAGCTAGGTTGTCTAATGGTTAGAGCACTGGGTCTGAAGTCAGGAAGATTCATTTTCCTGAGTTCAAATCTAACCTCAAACACTTACTAGCTCTGTGACCCTAGGCAAGTCGCTTAACCCTGTTTGCCTCAGTTTCCTCATCTGTAAAATAAGCTGAAGAAGGAAATACAAATCCAGTATCTTTTCCAAGAAAATCCAAAATAGGGGCATGAAGAGTTAGACACAACTGAAGACAATTGAAAAACAATAAAAAGGAAGCAATATATATAATAATCATAATAGCTAGCATTTATGTAGCTCCTACTATGTACCAGGCTCTGTACTAAGTGCTTCAGAAATATTATCTCGTTTGAGCTTCACAATAGCCTTGAGAGGTAAGTGCTGTTATTATCTCTATTTTATAGTTGAGAAAACAGAGGCAATCAGAGATCAATTGACTTGCCCAGGGTAAAATAGCTAGTAAGTATCTGAGGTTGGGATATGGACTTGGGTCTTCCTGACTCTAGACCCAGAGATGTGTCGACTGCATCACGTAGGAACCAGTTGACAGGGAGAGAATGAAGATAAGTGAGAAAGTGAGGATGATAAAAAGGGCAATCAGATGGAGAAGATGGAATGAAATGGAATGGAGAAGGGTTGGCCTTGGTAAGGAGAAGGGTTACTTCTTCATGTGAGACAGGGGTGGAAGAGGCGAATGTGGGTAGAAAGTATCCGAGTGATGTGAAAGGAAGAGAAGGTGATGAGACAGAGCTCTGTATATGGCTTCAAATGTTTCAATGAAATATGAGAAAATAGCAAAGAAGAGAGTGAGTAGGAGGGGACTTTCTTAGATCATTGTCATGGGGCCAAAAGAAGGGAGTGATTCAGGATTGATGTCAACAGTGTCAAACAGTGATTTCTAGTCCAGTGTTGCAGACAAAAGTCAGTTGGCAATGTGATGAGAGTCCTTGTGGTATGCTGTAGTAAATAGAGTGGGAAGGGACCTTCATAGGTCATTGTCATGGAAGCTAAAGGAAGGAAGTGATTCAGGACTGATGTCAAAGGCATCTAATGCCACAGAAAGATTCAAAGAGAAAGACTGTTGGGGTTTGTGTTCAAGAAAGAGGTTTTTTTTTTTTTTATATTTTGCTTTTTCTTGGAGAGGGGATGGCAGGGCAATTGGGATTAAGTGACTTGCCCAAGGTCACATGGCTAGTAAGTATTAAGTGTCTGAGGTCGGATTTGAACTCAAGTCCTCCTGATTCCAAGGCCAGTGCTCTATTTACTGTGCCACTTAGCTGCCCTGAAAGAGGCATTGTTGATCTTCAAATGGTGATTTCCAGTCCAGGGACAGGGGAAAATGTCAAATGACAATGGAAAAAGAGTTCTTGTGGTATGCCACACCAGCACAAAGAAAAACATTATGGAAAGAGGCAAGAAAAGAAAATGGTCTGTGGAACTGAATGAAGCCCAAATTCCCAGCAAAACCCAGTCAGTATATTTGAGTGCCAGCGAGAGACGTGGGTGGTCTTCCCAATGCAGTATGCATGAGGGGTTGATGCTGGTCAGCAAGTTCACTTAATCCTCAATCTGTAATAGCACCTGAACCATTCCTGCAGCTGAAAAGAATTCCCAACATGGCCCTGGACCTCCCTCTGCTCTTCCAGAGAAGCAGTAGCAGTCTATTCAATGGTCATTTGTTCAGCCATTTCAGTCATCTCTAACTCTTTGTGACCTCATTTGGAGTTTTCTTGCCAAAGATACTGCAGTGGTTTGCCATTTCCTTTTCCAGTTCATTTTACAGATGAGGAAACTGAGGCAAATAGGGCTAAGTGACTTGTCCAGGGTTACACAGCTAGCAAAAGTCTAAGGTCAGATTTGAACTCATGAAATGGATTCTTCCTGATTCCAGGTCAAGTGCTCCATCCAGTGTACCACTCAGCTGCCCTTCCATGATATCACCAACTCCAATATTTCTGCTTTAATTTTGACTTCTATAACTCTTGATTTTAGCATAGCTGCTGCTGCTGCTACTACTACTACTGCTGCTGCTGCTGCTGCTGCTGCTACCACTATTACTACTACTATTACTACTACTACTACTACCACCTCTACTACTACTACTATTACTATCTTACATTTAAAAGGCAAATTTTGTAATGGATGGGTCCTGGAGGCAGAAAGACTTGGGTTTGAATCCTGCCTCCCAGGAAACACTTGCCCCAGGCAAACCAGGACACACTCTAAGAATGTAAATTAAAGACATTTCTTAATTTGCCTTGGTAGAGTGAGTTTTCAACATCTGCATCCTGAAATCACAGATGTGGATCCAAAAGCGCTTACTTTTATTTTATTCAATGCACTGCTCAAAGTGCTTTCACTTCCTGATCTTCACCACAATTGTGAGAGTGAGGCTGGATTGGTTTTAAGATGCTACTTTTAAAGATGAGAAAACTGAGACTGGTCAGAGAATCACAAAAACTTAAGAACTGAGAGGGGCCTCAGAGGGAACCTCTCGCCTATACCTGAAGCATGAATCTCTGCTATAAAATTCTGACAGGGGGCCTACCAGCCATCACTTCAGTTTTTCCACTGATGGGGAATGAAGTACCTCCTTAAGTAGCCCATGCCACTTTGAGATAGCTAGTAAAAGTGGGAAGCATAAAATATCATCCTACATTGCAAGCATGAAATCATGAAGCTGTCAGACACTACTGATGAATCTATGGGGAACCAAATTTCACCATGATTTTCCACAAGTCCTCATGGCTGAGATTATCAAAGGTGTTGGTCAGGTCAACAGATGTACAGATCTCTTTTCTGCTCCTGGAATTTCTCCTGGAGTTTTTGGGCAGCAAACACCATGTCAACCTTTCCTTGCCTCTTTCCAAAGCTATACTGGCTCTCAGGAAAGTGAGTATTTTCCAGGTGAAGGATCAGCCAGTTAAATGTTAGCTAAGAAATGATTTTACAGAGAACTTGCACAAGGCAAATGCTCACATAGTGGTCAGAAGAAGCACTACAAGGTATCAATTGTGAGACATGGGAGATGTTGGCACAGGACTGCTTAACACAGTGTACCCACATCAAAAAAGGCACTGTGCTGTATGAGCAAAACAGAATCACAGTAGTACAAAGAAAACTTGAACTGCACAAATCCAGAGACATCTCCATGCCAAATGTTCTAAAGGACTACTTGTGCCCAACGTGTGTAGAGCCTTCCAAACATGTATTGAACTTATAAACCACAGTCAGACACACTGTACCCTGACCCCAACATCGTGTTATCAGTGGTCCACTTTGAAAGCAAAGGACAAACAACAACATCAATTAAAATTCAGAACTGGGAGATGAAGCTAGAGAGGTATCTTTGAAGTCATTAGAATGTAATGACGTTGTAATGAGCTCCTTGAGTTCCGGAACTGTTTTGTTTGTTTTTGGTCCTTGCATCCCTAGCACTTAGAAAAGCATGGGCACATGGTAAGAGCTTAATAGTGCTTGTTGATTGATTAATTTGTACTATGTCAAGATTTGCCCTGATATTTCTGTTTAAATTAATTTTACATGGACCATCCCCCCAACAGGATGAGATCAGAGGGAATGTTCTTCAAAGCATCTTGGAATTATGGTTTCCTTCAAAACAACTCAAATGCCACCTTCTACATAAATATTTTGTGTATGTGTGTGTATGTATTGTGCATGCATGTATAAATACACATGCACACAAATACACGTGTATGTATGTATCTATATACATACATATGTATATACACACTGACATGTATATAGTGTGTATGTATATGTATGTATGTAAAAACACACATATACACAAGTGCTGTATACACACAAATATATATATATACACATATAATGTTTGTGCATGTATATATGTGATATGCATATATATAACAAACATATATATGTATGTGACTATATACCATTTCAGATATAGATATATAAATACAAATTTGCCTATATGTATATTATGTATATGTAGAATTATGTATATGTATAATACACATGATGTGTGTATTAAATGTATCCTTGCATTATTTGTGTAGGTATATCTATCTACCTGTGACACACAACCTGTCTCTGCCCCCGCCCCCCATCTCAGCTCCTGGAGGGCAGGGGCTGTTATATTTTTTATCATTGTACACACAGCTCTTAGCACAGTGACTGGGATAAAGGAGACATTCAATAAATGCTTGTTGATATAGGATTTTCATTTGAAGAAAATGCTACTGTATGACACTGGAGAAAGCAGATATGCTTTTGCTTGCTCGACATTTGGTGAGAAGCGACAAGTTTAGCTGATTATATTGGCTGTTACTGGCCTCCACTTCTGATCTGAGTGGTTGGGCTGCCAAGGAGAGTGGGAAAGGACTCCAATCAGTTCCTCTTGCCTTTTAAGGGCTAAACTGGGGTTTAAGGAAAAAGCGAATGCACTTTCACCCTCATTTTGCTGACAGTTTCCAAACTCTTTTACTGATGCATTCCATTCTGACACTCCATGTAGTACATTAAGATTTGTTGAAGTGTTTGGGTCTTTAATTTTTTGGTGCTTATCTGATGTCTCCTACGTGAGAATTACAAACACTCAGCCTTTTTCTTTCCAGCTGATCTGTGTAAGCTGTAATTAGAGAAATGCGGCTTAAGCAGATTTCCAACTTCTGAAGGTTAATGCAGTTCATTTTCCGCCCTTTTTCTTCTATGTCTTTTTTGAAAACTTATGGGTCACTTATCCATCTGTGAGAGGGAATATTATGCAGAGTATGTAGAAAATGGCATTTTTTGAAAAATAAACAAGGGAGATATTTTTTGTTTGTTTTGTTTTTTATTTTTGCTTTTTGGAGGGCAATTGGGATTAAGTGACTTACCCAAAGTCACACTGCTAGTAAGTGTGTCAAATGTCTGAGGCTGGATTTGAACTCAGGTCCTACTGACTCCAGGGCCAGAACTCTATTCACCTTGCCACCTAGAGGCCCCCAGAGAGATTTTTTGATGAAAACCTATTATTACCAGAGCCACAAAGAAGAGTGTGTGTGTGTGTGTGTGTGTGTGTGTGTGTGTGTGTCTGTGAGAGAGAGAGAGAGAGAGAGAGAGAGAGAGAGAGAGAGAGAGAGAGAGAGAGAGAGATATGTTGGGAAATAGGTTATCAAATATTAAGATAGGATATCATATCTTGAAACTAGACAATAATCGCATAATTCCTATGAAATGCACACGAGAGGAGTCTTCATCTCCCTTATTCATCAAAGGCAATTGAATGGCATGGTGGATAGTACAATGTCCCTGGGGTCAGGAAGAGCTGATTTCAAGTGAGTCTCATATACTTACCTAGCTGAGTGACCCTGAGCAAGTCAATCTTGCCTCAGTTTCCTTTTCTGCAAAATGGGGATGATAATAGAACCTACCTCCCAGGACTGATATGAGCATAAAATGAAATAATATTTGTAAAATATGTTGTAAAACATAACATGGATCTAAGTAGATACTAGCTATTATCTTATTATTAATCAATTAGCTTTCTCCCTTTTTGGCTAAGGTGATAGTTCTTTGATGGCAAAAAAATAAATAAATTTCAGCCTTTTTTAGGGTGCCCCTTTTCCCAACATAATGTAAATGTCAAGCACACAGTAATTACCCAATATATACTTGTGATTTAATTAATCCTTTAGTTAATTAATCCTGCCTTTCATTATGATAATCTTCATTATTTTTTCAAATTAGAAACTCTACATGTTTAAGGGTGGAGTCAAATCTCAATAAATCATTTCTTTGAAGTTCTCTGAGAACAAAGAACAATGTGGAAGTGTACCAAGCTCTTAACTGTAGCTTGTGGGGAAATTCCAGTACTCTTTGGTAAATTCACATAAAAAATCCAACTTAAAGTGCCAGAGTTCTTACAAAGAAAATACAACTACTGATTTAGAATTTAATAATTCTATGATATGAAAAAAAAATCGAACACATCAATATGTATCAATGTTTGATGATCCATTTATTTTCAGGAGAAAGGAAGAGATCAAAAAGGAGCTTATATTTATATTATAGTTTGATGTGCTTTCTCATGCATTTTATAGGAGCCTCGGGAAGAAGGTAGCATAGATGTAATTATGTTCATTTTTCTTGGCCAAAGTCACATGGTTAAGAAGTATCTAGCTAAAGTTTGAACCCAGACTTTCCCACTACAAATCCAGCATATTTTCTATAGTACTATGCCACAATTACCAGGGAGGGGCAACTAGGTGGCACAGTGGATAGAGTAACAGGCCTGGAGTCAGGAAGACTAAACTTCTTGAGTTCAAATCCAGCCTGTGTGACCCTGGGCAAATTGCATAACTCTGTTTGCCTCAGTTTCTTCATCTGTAAAATTATCTGGAGAGGGAAATGACAAAGCACTCCAGTATCTTTGCCAAGAAAACCCCAAATGGGGTCATGAAGAGTCAGACACTACTGAAAGGACTAAACAGCAACAATAATCATTAGGTACTAATGAGAACCCTCTATAATCTTCCCATTTGATGAGGCATTTGCCCAAGGCCATAAGACTTTTATTAAAACTAGGCCCAAATCTCTGTTACTCTTAATCTAAGATAGCCCTCTATTGTCCAGCTATTTCCCACCTTTGATCCTATCCTACTAAGTTACCCTTAAACTAGCTCAGTCCTCCATTGTCTGTCACCTCCAAATAGCCTTCAGCTACTTCCCACCTTTAATCCCATTTCTGGAGTCTGAGCTAAGTCCCTTCCAAGATCCTCCTTAGACTCCCCTTTAAGACCCTTCCCAAACCCTTCCTCTAGACCATCCCTAGACCCCTGCCACAATCCTTCTGTATGTAAGATCCATCTTGCCTCCATGAAGGGCCAGATATCCCATCTAGCACAGCCTCAGTCTCTGTCAGATGGTTTTGGTCCTCTTGTCAACAGAAGCATCACAAATACTTAGGCTCCTTAAGAGCCTACCCATTTATGGTGAATCTTTAATAAACTTTGGTTTATTCTAGTTGAGAGAAGGCTTGAGTGGAATTCAACCAGCAGGACAAGGTATGTCAGTATTTTGGGGTCTCAGATACCCCTTATCCCAACCAGTACGAATCATACCCTATAAAACTGCCCTTAGGGCCCATCTTTGAATATTAAATTTCCACATAATCAGCTCTTTTTGTTGTCTCTACTGAGGGAACTAATTACTGGTATCTAATACCACAATAGAGTGGCATTAGAAGGAGTATCCTATAGATATATATAGATATATATGCAGCACTGGGTGCAGCCTTAGAGGAGGCTTTTAGGGACCCTAAGCTATCTTGCCTGCCCCACCTCCATAGCTCTCCTGTTCAAACTCTAAACTTCAGAATTAGAACTTTATCCCATTGATTTAACTTGTACGGTGCTTTGTCCCCTGTTACCAGGTGAATGTGTATGGGTTATCATACAGCCTACTCGTGAAGAATTCTACATTACTGGAGAAATGACTGCTTTCTGATGAATCCCATTTGATTTTTGGATGGTTCTCATTTTGGTATTAAAATCTGATTCCTGTAGGTTCTCCCTCTGGACCCATTCTCTCCCTCTTCATCTCTCTGTCTCTTGGCTTCCCTGTATTCCTTTAGGTCTCAGTTAAAATTCTATCTTTGGCAAGGAATCATTTCCAATGTATCTTTCCTCTATGCTCCCCTCTAACTTATCTTGTCTATATGCTGTTTGTACACAGTTGTTTGTATGTTGTCTACCCCATTAGACTATGAGCACCTTGAGAGCAGGGTCTGTCTTTTGGCCTATTAGCACAGTGGCTGACACATGGTAGATGCTGAATAAATGCTTGTTGCTTTAACTGACAGAAGCTGCTGTTTTCTGCATGCTGTTTTCTGCATTTGAAGCTATCCTCATTTATTGCCAACAAATATTTATTGATATTAAAGCACTTTTAAGATTCAAAAAGTATAATTTTATCAATGTTAGGAACTTCTAATGGGGGAGTTCCTTCTACCCTCTACTGATGTAGACTGGTCTGCAACCTAGAGACATACAAAAGAAAAAAGAAAATTAGACAGTGGCTTTTTTATCTTGTTATCTTTCTGTGGGAGGAAACAAAAACTATATTTGGGAAATTAAGGTGATGTAAAAACAAAAGATAACAATAAACATTTCTAAACTCAAGAATGCTGAACCTTATTTGTGTCATGGATTCTATTAGGCAGTTTGGTGAATCACATGGACTATTTCTCAAAATAGTGTTTTCAGGTGAATAAAACAAAGTATATAAAATTAAAAATTAAATAAATTATATTGAAATAAAGATATACTTTTTTCCTATCAAAGTTCATACATCCCCTGAAATCTATCTATGGATCCCAGGTTAAGAATTCTTGCTTTAAATTTAAAAGATTAATAAGACAGAAAAACAACAAAAAAATTTTAAAAGAGATTAATTCCTAGTAGAGACAAGAGAGGAAGAGAACAATGATAAAAGTAGAAGAGTTGACATTAATTAGGAGGGTCATCTCTTTCTCTGCAAATGGAGTAAAGATGGAAAAAACTAGGGGATAATTTTGAGGTTAGTTGAAGTAAAGAACTGAGGTGTAGAGTAAGTGCTTTAATGAATGCCTCAATTTTTTTCTCTAATGGATCTTGGTATATAACAATGAAAAAATGGGATTGCTCCTCTCCTAGAGGGAGTGGGAAGAGTCATGTAAATGTCTTGAGAAGAATAAATAACAGAAGGTCTGGAAAATATATTATGAGTAATGTAATAAAGAATTAAACAGGGGGGGATAAAAAATAATGCATAAATACCCAGTAGATATTAGGTAACATAAATGTATCATGGACTCAGTCACCTAGGGTGTGCATACCTTCCTCCTGGGATATCTAGGATCATGAGAGTATAAAGTAGAGAAGGAAGATGATGGGAATATTCTAGGTTCAAAGTTTGCAAAGGGATGTGTCAATAAGACAAAGAGGCAAGGGATTTGAGAGTAGGGGACAGCATATAAAGTTGTGCTAGTCAACTCTAGGGTCAAAGTTTTAAAGAGAGATAAATGAGGCCAGAGAATATGGGATGGTTTAGAGTTTAGAAATGTTTATTGTTATCTTTTGTTTTTACATCACCTTAATTTCCCAAATATAGTTTTTGTTTCCTCCCACAGAAAGATAAGATAAAAAAGCCACTGTCTAATTTTCTTTTTTCAAAAATTTATTTATTTTTCGTTTTACACATTCACTTCCATACCATTTTAAGTTTTAAATTTTCTCCCCCATCTTCTCCTTCCCCCTTCCCAAGACAGCATGGAATCTGATATAGGCTCTATTTATGCATTCATATTAAACATATTTTCACATTAGTCATGATGTAAAGAAGAATTGGAGCTAATGGGAGGAACCATGAGAAGAAAGAAGCAAAACATAACAGCAAAAGAGTAAAAGAGCAAATAGTATGCTTTCATCTGCATTTAAACTCCAAAGTTCTTTCTCAGGATGTAGAAAGCATTTTCCATCATGATTCCTTTGGAGTTGTCTTAGATCCTTGCTTTGCTGAGAAAAGCTAAGTCTATCAATGTCAGTCATTATACAATGTGATTGTTACTGTGTACAATGTTCTCCTGGTTCTTCTCATTTCACTCAGCAACAGTACATATAATTCTTTCCACATTTTCCTGAAGTCCACTTGCTCATCATTTCTTATAGAATAACAATATTCCATTCCATTTATTTACAACTTGTTCAGTCATTCCCCTCTTGATGAACATCCCTCAGTTTCCAATTCTTTGCCACCACTCTCTCATTATCTACTGTCTTCTGCCTTGATATCAGATCTCCTCCAAGCTTAAAGAACCTTCACTTGATCCTATTATCTTCTCAAATTACCATCTTTTATCTCTCCTCCCTTTCATAGCCAAATTCCTGTAACATCTATCCAACCTTTTTGCCTCTACATTCTCAACTCTTATCCACTTCACAACTTTTCTCAGCCTGGCTTCTGCCCCACTACTCAAATGAAATTGCTCAAAGGTCTCTTTCTTGCAAAGCCTTTTATAAGCCTCAACTTCCTTGACCACTCTTCAGTGTTTGATGCTGCTCCTCAATATTCTTTCCACTTGGGATTTCATAGCATTAGACTCATCTAGTTTCATCAGTCCAGTTCATCTTTATTCAGTCTCCTTTGTTGGATTATCATCAATGACCTCTTCCCATAAAAAAAAAATATATGTTTAATGTGGCTGTCCCAGGCTATTTTTGTCTTCAGTCTCTTTAACCTTTTTTCAGTAATCTCAACAGTTACCCTGAGTTATCATTTCTAAACAAATAACAATCTCATATATAAATCTAGTCCTCACATTTCTACTGAGCTTCAATCCCACATCTACAAATGTTGACTATATTGAGAAAAGCATGATTTTGAGTCACCTTTGCCATTTGATCTTATAGATATTATTTCAGAACTCCAAGGTCAGCCCTTGCAAACAAGCCCTAGGAAGAACATTGCCTTCTGAAATCTAGGTTTTCAGAATAAATATTTTGGTTCTCAAGAAAGGACTTTAGCTCAAGATACTGCCATGGTCTCAGAAATGGGCACTACTAGAATGATCAAATATTTTAACTGGCTATTTGGTTACAGGATTGTGGGAATTGTGTATATTGTAAAAGCAGAAAAATGAGGTCTCCAAGTATAAGAGCTTTGAAATAAGGAAAAAACAAACAGGTAACAACAGTTGTCAGACAACTCTTCCTAGATATTCCATAAGCATCTAGAATGCAACATGTTCAAAGACTCATTATCTCTACCCCTAAACCTGCCTCATCTTTGTTATTCCTTTATCTCTATTGTGTTTACCACATTCTTCCAGTCACCCAGATTCATAACCTTCAGTTATCTGCAATTCTTCACTTGTCTCTAATAACCTATTAGTCGCTAAATCTGGTGGATTCACCAGCATCTTTCAAATGTGTCCTCTTCCGTCCTCTCATACTCTTTTTTAGACTTTTCTCACCTCTCATCCGAAATACTGCATTAAACTCTCAATTAAATTTCCAAGCATTTAGCCTTTTCCTGACTTCTCAAATTTATCCTCTGTGCAGGGACCAAGTTGTTATTACCAAAGCTCAGATCTGATCATGCTATGCTACTGCTCAATAAGTTTCAGTGGCTTCCTATGGCCTTTTGAATAAAATAGAAAATCCCCTGTCATTAAAAGCCTGTCACAGGATGATTAATCATTTTTCCTACTCAGAAACTCTTTACTTTCAACAAACTGACCTATTTACCGTCCTTTATATATGACATTCTATCTCTTCCCCCATGTCTTTGCAAAAGCTGTCTCATGTTTTTCTTCCACCCACACATCTCTAGAAACTCCTCGCTCTCTTCACAATTCAGCTCAAGTGTCTTCTACCAGAAGTTTTTCCTTCTTTCTCAAGTTGTCAGTGCTTTCTGCTCCCAGAAATGTCTTTGTATTCATTCTGCACTTATTTTGTATTTAAACACATATATTTGTTATTGGAACTTAGTTGAACACATATACATCAGATGTATATTTATTATAGACATTAACTGATATTGAACTGAATACCCATACACCACAAATACACACACACACACACATACATACATACACACACATATTTTTTACTGGCACTAATTAAGACCTAAATGAACACACACAAACACACACACACACACAGTTTCAATCCAGAAGAATTTCAATTTCTTGAGGATAAGGATTATTTCATTTTGTATTTCTCTCTTCCCCCTCATAACTAGTATAATGCCTGATATGTGTTGAGTACTTAACAAATATTTCAAAAATTTAATTTAATTCTTATTTCCCCCTAGGACACTAACTACACCAACTACTGGATTTAGAAATACATTTAAGGCATAGATAGATGGATTATTCACTAAATTGTAAGTCCAACATCCACAAATTTTATTTTTCTGTGTGTCTTCTGTTCATTGCAGATACTCAATGATGTTCTGTTGAATGAATGAATGGAGAAATAATTGAATGAAGGAATGAACTCCTAAGGGGTCACTGGAACTAAGATGGCATTTGAACTTTTTGAGGGTAAGCCTGAGCTTGGTAAATTTCAGATTCTGTTGATAAGGAAGTGACTTTGGAACACTAGGTACATTCTTAGTGTGATATTTTCACAGAACCCCAACTGCCCACAACTGACTCACATCAGTCAGGGTTTTATTTCCCTACTTGTTTTCTCGTAACCCTTGAATATTAATTTACCTCCATCATCTCACTTCTTGGTGTTGTCAGCTTATTATGCTTGATGCTTCAGGTGAGATATTGCCTTCTCCATGAATTTTTCCCAGCAGGAAATCATCTCTCCTTTGCCTGATCTTTTAGTACTTTGTATTCTTAGAACCCACCATGTTCTAATTTTCTTATTCTAATTATATTTGGTATGTTCTATCACTCCTATTAGACTCTAAGTTCACAGGGTACATATATGGGTGGCCTGGTGGACAAAGCATTGGATTTGGGAAGTAAGAAGACTGGATTCCAAAACCTATTTTAGACCCTTACTGGTTGTGTGATTCTTTAGAATTCACAACTCTTCCAGCTTCAGTTTTCCCATTCATAATAATGATAGTGATGATAATGATGATAATTAATAAGAATAGGTACCATTTTTATAGGATTTACTATGTGCCAGGCACTGTGTTACAAATCTATAAAATGGGTATAATAATAGCACTTACCTTAGATGGTTGTTGTAAGACACCAATGGAACAATATATTCAAAATGCTTTGCAAATCTATTATTGTAGAGAATATGTTTTATTCATCTTTGAATGGTATCCCTTACAGCCTTCTTCAAGGCCTCATCTTGATATGCAGATGACCCTGGTTCTCAAAAACTGAACTAACAAAGTACAAGCTTGGGTAGGTCTAACTGGAAAGGGTTCAAATAGAGGCCTGGTGACAGTTTGTGTGCCTGTCATAAGAGGGCCAGAGGAGCTAGTCTAGAGAGGTCATCACTAGTTTGAGGGATGTTTTTGGTTCCAGAAATGCCTGAAGAGAGCTAAGGTCTGTCCTAAGGAAATTCACTAAGATGAAAGTGCTGATCTAGAAATTCTTAAATATTGGAGTATATCCCAGTACCTATCCCTGTTCTTTTATTTTTTTGTAATCTTTTTATTTATTTAAAACTTCAATACAACATGAGAAAAGAAAAAAAAAAACATTGCCCTGTATACAGAGGAACATAAGAGGGGATTTAATATAAAACAATATATTTCCATTTCAAGGAAGTCTGTATAACAAATACTACACATTGTTTTCTAAGTTGCCCAGGTTTTCTTTGCTTCCTTGTAGGTTTTCTTTTGTTCTCTGCTGTGTACTTTTTACTTTATTTTTTTCCCCACCTGACCATAAAGAAAGCTACAATTAAGCATCAATACACACACAAATACACACAGAGACATATACACACACACGTGTGTGTGCGTGTATATGTCTATATGTATGTATGTGCATGTATCTATACACAGCCACATGTGTATATAAGTATATATACATATATGTGTGTATATGAGTATATATATACACACATATAGTTTCTATACATATACACAAATATCTATGAACATACACATATATACATTCATAAATGTATAAAAGCCCCATTCTCAAATGGTTTAATGAATGCATGAATGGACTTTCTCTGTTTAAGAAAAAAAGCACAGGTGTATCATATAAAATTTCATTGTCATAATCATCATTTCTTGCTGTAGAGATAAACTTTATAGAGGTTGCATAGCATCTTGTACAGTGTTCTAGGCTTGGAGTTAGGAGAAGTGTTCAAATCTTGTTCTGGGCTCCTGTTGTTTTTGTTGTTTGTCTTTCATTTTCAAAGAGGACCATAACGTCAGGGAGGTGATGCCCTGACATGGCAATGAATTGGATTCAAGTGAGGGAGGCCTGTGCAAAGTCACCAGCCTCACTATTTCATCTATATCCAAGGACCAGATATAGATCAAGATGACTCTAGATGGCCTTGGATTCAGTGGGAGACCTTGGCCTTTTTAAGTTAAGGTCTTTCCCAGGTCTCAGTTTGACTGAGGCAATGCCCTTTCAGTGATTATGGCTAGGTAACAAAGAAGGGAGAGAATGACCTCTTTACTTAATTAAAAAAAAAAAATCAATCCAGGGGAAGATTCTCAGGGTTTCTGGCCAAAACAGAAATAATTGCTATTTACCTTCACTCTGAGAACAAGTGAGGCCTGGCCTGGGATCCATTGTTGGCCAATCAGGTCTCTGCCTCATTTCTTTGGGCTATTACTAGCTGTGTAACCCATAGCAAATCATTTAACTATTTTGTGCCCTAGGTAACTCCCCAGGACTGGTTTACTTAGTTACTCAGCTCATCCTAGTCCTCCTCTACAGTCCTCTCCTCCTTTGTCTTCCTCAAAATGCCCTAAAGCTATCTAGTTAATTTGGGGTTTACTGGCTAGATTTCCTTCTCAAAGACCAAACCTTAAACCCAATTCACTCTGGATCTCAGGGATTAGACAGCAACAGTTCCCAGCCCAAGCACCACTTAATGGTTATTTTTTGGGCCCTCAACTCAGAGTGAATGTAATTAGTAACAGCTTTTCTTTTGACCAAAGACCCTGAGCATTTTCCCTTCCAGTTTGACTTCTTTTTTTCTTTCTTTTGTTTTTAATTAAAGGTGCATCCTTTGATTCACTTCTTAAAGAGGCCTATTCACTGAATGGGTGTGGCCTCACTCAAAGTGAGAACTTGAAAAGACCTTAGCTTAAAAGGGCCAAGGTCTCCCATTGCATCCAGTCCTCCTGATCTATATCTTCCCACTAGAACCAGATGACTCAGGAGGATAAAGTAAGGCTGGGGACTTTGCACAGTTTCTCTCATGCAACTTAAAGTAATTTGCAAGTCCTCTCCCTGAAGTCATGGTCTTCTTCAAGAACAAAGGTGTAGCAGCAAGCACCCCAGCATCCCCAGAGTGACTGCCAACACAGGTTCTTAGATCTGCTTTCGTAAAGGAAAGCAACTCAGAATGGGTTAACAAGTTTACTCTAATCAAACAAACATATATTACCTAGTTCAGGGGGGAAAGGTCAGCACCCTGAACTTCAGAGTATACAGACAGATCAAACAAACAGGCTTCCAAACTGTCCAACCATTATCAATACCAAAATCACAGTTACCAGAGAGGGAAGCATCAACATCTGGGTTTTGAGTCTCATCTGGTCAAATCACACAACACTTCTCAAAGTGAGCCCCAAAGCAATGCCTCCCATCAGGGTTTATATAGCCTTCTCCTGGCTCAGAGAATGTAACCACCCTCTTGACCCACAGCCCAATCACACAGCATCAAGGTGTGGTCATTCCTGAAAACCAAGCCTCCTACCACAGGCTCCATGTGACCACATTCAGCCTATTAGGAGGCAGAGTATATTTTCAAATCAAGGAAGGTTTTCAGAGTCTCTTAAGCCAATCAAAGGGCCTAGGGGCAGGGAAGATCTTTAAATCTGCATTTCCATTACAAAAGGACAAACCTCAACCATAATGAATTATAGATGACCTTCAATCTATATTAGTGAATGGAATTCCTAAATTAGGAGTTCTATAGGTTGGTGAAATCATAGACCCTTTGAGTATCAACATCTAGGTGTACTTTTAAATCAATGCATCGTTAATTAAGTCAACTAATTGTGGCATCATAATGATGTAATACTCCTGTTGATGGAGAATAATGGAATATTTATAACTCGCATTGTGTGTGGTATGCTCATGCCAAGTGTAAATGGCTTAGATATTAGTATTCTAAAAACTAGTCCTGGAATTTGAATTAATGGAACCTATTAGAGCATCTAAGATTTCATCATTTTGGGAAAATATTCACACATATACACACTCACACACATGCTTTAGGTCTGTGTGGGAATTGACTCATTGATACTTTTAATAGATAACTTTCCACCCTTAGATATAAGAGCACCAAGCACTGTAGGATGATGTCAAAAGCACTCCAGGTACATAATAGACAAATGTTAGCTATCATCACTACTACTACTGATATTGATGAGGTGCACACTCTGGGGATCCCCTTAAGCTCTCCTTGAATCTTTTGAGTTATAGGCTCTGGGAACCCCCCTTGAACTCTGATTGAATTTTCCCATTTGATGAGGCATTTGCATGAGGCCATTATTCTTACACTGTGGCTGGGCCTAAATCTCTGTTACTAGCCTAGCCCTCCACTGTCCATCTACTTCCCACCCTTGAGCCTATCAAAATATCAATCCACCCTTGAACTGGCCTAGCCCACCATTTTTTTTTTTTGTTTTACAAAAAATTTTATTAAAGATCTTTACAGAAGAGCTTCAGGCACACCATTCCAGGTGTCACAGAGTCCTGTTAGGCAGTGGGCACTGGCTGAGGCATAGCTGGCTGCTCTGCCTTCCCACTCTTCTGCTCTGAGATGGGGGTGGTAGGAAGAATCTCATCCTTGGGCTCTACGATGCTCACATGGTCGGGCAGGGGCTTCTTAGGGCCAATCTTGCCACTTGGGTCCCAGGGCAACATGATTTTGACTTTTATTCCCAATACACCCTGTCTGAGGAGGATGTGGCGCACAGCTGTGTCGACATAGTAGTTGACTGGGTCTCCACTGTGGATCATCAGGCCATCCACAAACTTCATGGACTTGGCCCTCTGGCCTCTGAGCTTACCAGACACTACTACTTCACATCCCTTTGCTCCACTCTCCATAATGAAGCGGAGGACACCATAGCAGGCCCTACGAACAGCAAGGCCTCCCAGGAGCTTGTAACGCAGGGACTCAGCCTGGGCAATAGCACAGAGACCTCTGGTGGCCACCTTCTCAGCATACAGCTCTACATGGCCTTCTGGGAAGCCAAACCTCTTCTGAACTACAGCTGTCAGTTCACGAATCCGGCGACCCTTCTCCCCAAGGACATTCTGAGTCCTGGTGGCCAAGATGATGATTTCTGTCCTGGTTGGGGTAACTCGAACTTCCACCCCAGAATAGCCATCCTCAGCCAGCTCCCTGGTGAGAAACTCATTCAGCTCGGCTTTGAAGATGCCATCAGCAACAAACTTCCTCTTCTTGGAGATCTGCACCGCCATCTTGCACCAACAGGAAAAAAGCTAGCCCACCATTTTTTTAGGCTCCAGGTAGCCTCCAGCAACTTCCCACCCTTAATCACTCATTGACCTCATCTGACTTCTCCTGAAGACCATCCCCAAACTCCTCCTCTAGACTACACCTAGTAGTCTAGTAGATTCCTCCCACAACTTTCTATATATAAGATCCCATCTTCCCTCCTTGCTTGTGAGAGCACCATAGAATGACGTAACACAGACTTATGCTGTGTCTAATACAAGTGAACTTTTAATAAACTTTGTTTTTCTTTGGCTGAGAAGATGAGTCGAATTCATTCGACAGGACCCAACATGTTGGTATTTTGGGGTCTCCAGAGCAACCCTAACCCTCTTTATGGGTAAACTCTTCACTACTACTACTACTACTACTACTACTACTACTACTACTACTACTTTACCACCACTATTTTTATCCAGAATTTACTTAAATTCACAGATATTAGTTAAGTATATAATATGTACCAGGAATTGGGTTTGGCACTGGGTGCACTAAAATAAACTAAAAAAACATAATCCTTGCTCTTAGAAAGCTTACATTCTACTTGTAGGAAACAACACACATAGAAACAAGTAAATACAAAATATATAAGTAAATACAAAATGATTTTGAAGAAAGTTGAGAAGACTTGGGTTTGTGTCCTAATTCTGCTACTTAGTAACCATGTAAACAGAAATTAGCAACTTGACTCCTCTGAATAGCAGTCTTTCATTACTGACAGTAATCTTGTACTGACTATGCCTCCCAACGCTGTTGTTTTGGGGGTCAGGGAAACCTGAGGTCAATACCATCTTCAAACACTTGCTGGCTGTGTTACCCTGGGCAAGTCTCTTAATTTCTTTTTTGCCTCCATTTCCTCATCTATAAAATGGAGATAATAATATCACCTACTTCCCAGAGTTATTGTCAGGATCGAATGAGATAATATTTGTAAAATACTTTGCAGAACTTAAAGTACTATATCATTGGTGTTGGTAAAGAAAATACTTTATAAACTATAAAAATACTAAATCAATGTGGCTTGCTATTATTATTCTTTTGTACGTATTTTATTTCATCTTGTACTTTCTTTTTGCCTTTTAATACTGTGATATGCCTTGTAGGGTTAGAAAGGCACCAGGAATCACCCTAGACATTTTTTTTTTTTACTATATGTCATTGCTTTCTTAAACTTTAAACCCTCTGCTCCTGGCTTTCTGAGAAAATGGCCAGACTCTTGGGTTTCAGAGAAACATGAATCCAGGAAGGATGTCTGTCCTTATTTCAAAATAAAATGTCTCTGTACGCTCTAGTGATATTTCCCTGAAACCTTGCTGCACACCAGCAACTGAAGGTAGGAAATAAAAATTAATGGATCAAAAAGTCTTATAAGTGACAACCTTCATAAAGCAAAATTACAGCATTTTATAGAAAGGGAAACTTGCTTGCTTCTTTCATGAGGAGTGAATTATGTATTAGCAAGCCAGACAAAGATTGTTAGGGCTGAAAACCACCTTCTGAGGTCTTTTCTCTGAAAACTCTAGTTTAAATAATAGAAAAAAAATAGTTATAGAGAGTTAAAGTGACTTTCCCAAGACCACACAGGTCAGCAACCTGAGCTGAAGAGAAAACCATCTCAGTCCAGTGGCTTTCTACTATATCCTAATTCTGGATGTTTGCCAGAAACTTGGAGTCATGGGCTTATCAAATTACATATCCTCTCTTAAAGCATATATTTCTTTTATTTAAGCTTTAAAACTAAAAAAAAATCTCCTTAAGCAAAACTTTTATTGACTTCTTCTATTTTTATATCATTTTTTTATTTCAAAATAGAGAGAAGCTCTCATTTCCCCTCACAGATAGAAATTCCTTTATAACAAAGGATAAAAAGGAAAAGAATTTCTTTTTAAAATAGAGCAAAACCAATGAAAAAGAAAACTCATAACCCCATACCTCTCCACAGAAGCACAACACATTGATTTTTTAACAGGAATCTTGACAGTTGTTGATGACATCCTTCTTGACAAATTCAATGACCTTTTCTTGGTCTTTCTTCTTCTTGACTGGCATTTATAAAAATCTTTAAAGTTTGCAAAGTGTTTTACATTAATTATCTCAGTATGCCTCACAACAACCTCTTGGGATAGGTGCTATGTTAGCCCCATTTGACAGATGAAGAAATTGAGGTTTAAAGAGCTTAAGTGTTTTGCAGATGACCATATACTAGAAGGTGTCAGCCAAGAGGTAGGATTTGAACTCACGTCTTTTTGATGTCAAATCTAGTACTTTATCATGTATGCTTTGCTGCCCTCTGAAGCATAAGATAGTAATAACATACATTTCATAACATTTAAGTGCTTTACTCATAATGATTCCATGAGGTAGAGAGTCTAAGTATTACCCTCATCTCCTAGGTGAGGAAGGAGAAACTCATAGTGGTGATTTATCCACTATGCGGATAAATGCCAGCACTAAGAGGTGAGCCTAGATCACAGAATCTTAGTTACAAAATGCCTTAGAGACCTTAGAGTTCCATTAGTATGAACTAAAATCCTGTCTACAACAAACCTGACAAGCTACCACTCAACTTTTGCTTGAAGATCTCTATTGAGGGAGAAACTACTACCTCTTGGGGCAATCCAGTCTAATTTGGAATTTTCTTAATTGTTAGTATTTTCCACCCTCTTACATCAAGCCAAAATTTTCCTCTTTGTGACTCTGTAATGGAAATGCGGATTTGAAGATCTTCCCTGCCCCTAGGCCCTTTGATTGGCTTAAGTGACTCTGAGAACCTTCTTTAATTCGAAAATATACTCTGCCCCCTAATAGGCTGAATGTTGTCACATGGAGCCTGTGGTAGGAGGCTTGGTTTTCAGAAATGACCATACCTTGATGCTGTGTGATTGAGCAGTGGGTCAAGAGGGTGGTTACATTCTCTGACCCAGGAGAAGGTTATATAATCCCTGATGGGAGGCTTTACTTTGGGGCTCACTTTGAGAAGTGTTATGTGATTTGACCAGATGAGACTCTGGGCAGCTGTTGAGAGCCCCCAGCTTTGAAAACCCAGATGTTGATGCTTCCCTCTCTGCTGACTGTGATTTTGGTATTGATAATGGTTGGACAGTTTGGAAGCCTGTCTGTTTGATATGTCTGTATACTCTGAAGTTCGGGGTGCTGACCCTTTCCCTCTGAACTAGGTTAACGATCTATGATATATGTTTGATTGATTAAAGTAAGCTTGTTAACCCATTTGAGTTGCTTTCCTTTTAAAAAGCAGATCTAAGAACCTGTGTTGGCAGCCACCCTGGGGATGTTGGGGTGCTTGCTGCTACAGACTCCCATCCACTACTCTTAATTTTGTTTTTTGGGGTCAAACATACCAAGTCTAATCAGTCTCTCTTTCATGGGAGAATGATAGCCCTTCAAATACTGGAAGATAGCTTTCATTCCCCATTTTCCTCCCATTCCAATTCAAGTCTTCTTTTCATTGATTGGTGTGAATGACTCTACTTTCTTTAGCTGTTCCTTACATGGTACAGCATTTAGTCCCTATGGTCATTCTGGTCACCCTTCTTTGGAGGCTTACCAGATTATAATTAGGAAAATTACCCTTGAATATCCTTCCTGTCCTCTGAAACTCAAAATGCTTATTTATTCATAATTATTCCTTCTCCCAAATTAACTCTTCTTCCTAAGTATGTGATTCCTATCTGTGATGCTCAAATAATATTCAAATAGTCCAAGCCATCTCTTATCTCAATAATGTGTATATTCTCTCTAATAATATAGATTACTAATGATGCATCCTCACCCCTCTTATGTGACTCAAGGATATAATCTTCTATAAGTTTACAACAGAACCACCTCCTAATGCGTTGGTAGTCTTCCTCTGCTTCTTCTGTTACTGCAGAGGTACCAATGGAACACTCTGGTTCTCCTCATCAGGTAAACCTTTTCCTTGCTACATAACTATTCCACCATCCTTTACAATTAAACATTTCTTTGATGACATTCTTTACTCTGGTTCTTCATAGTTTTTTATTTTATATTACAGCCTGCTCACCCCTCCCCATGCTTCTCTATTGCCCTCTGAATAATATTTAGTTTTAAATCTTCAGAGACTGTAATGTTTCATCACTTATAGCCATACCACAACATCAGGACAATAATGATGTTAAAAAATGGGCCTTTGGGGCAGCTAGGTGGCGCAGTGAGTAGAGCGTCGGCCCTGGAGTCAGAAGGACCTGAGTTCAGATCTGGCCTCAGACACTTAACGCGCACACAAACAAAAACCTAGCCGTTTGACCTTGGGCAAGTTACTTAACCCCAATTGCCCTCCAAAAAAAGCAAAAAAAAAAAAAGGGGGGGGGCCTTTATCAAATAGGCAATGGTTAAAAATTATGAATTACTAATGAAATGGAATATTCCAGTAAAATAAGAAATAATGAATATGGTAAAGCATGAAAAGATATAGATGAAAAGACTTTCCACACAAAGCAAAGTAAAAAGATCCAGGAAAACAGTGTACACAATGACTACAGCAATGTAAATGAAAAGAACAATAATCACACAAGAGAGTAAAAACTAGGGATTGTAAAATTCTAATGACCAACACTGGTCCCCAAGCAGAGAAATGAGAAGACACCATTTCCAACTTCTTTACAGAAGAGGTGTGGGGGATACCATGGATGGACAGTTCTGCCAATAATATCAGCCTTTCTGAATGTGTTGAATAGTTTTGCTGAGCTTTTTTTTCTTCCTCTATCTTAAAAATGTTTGTATCAATGTTTTACATAGCCACAATTTTCCTTGTATCGTCCCTTTCCTCTCTCATAGACATCCATCTCACATTATAAACAATATATTTAAAGAAAAAAATAAGAAAAAGAAAAATCAGAAAATGCAATCATTGCACTGAAAACATCGAAAGATATTAGCAATATACTGTACTCACACTGTAAAGGAGTAAAGTGGGGAGTTCCTTCTCATTTCTCTCCAAGTATTCTTATTCATCATAATTTTGCAGCATTCACTTTTGATTGTTATTTTTAATTTCATCATTGTAGTAATTTGATTTATTGTTTTGTTGGCTTTGTTTTCTTCTTTCTGCATCAAATTGTGTAAATCCTTCCACACTTCTCTATATTTACTATAATTTCATTTCTTGTAATACAATAATTTTACATTATATTGATATATTTTAATGTTTTTAGTTATTCCCCAGTATTTTCACCCCTCAAATTCTTTCCTACCACCAAAAAAAGATGACATTCTAAATATGTAAGGGTATATGGGGCTTTCTTCTTCTTGATATCCTTGAGGTATAAGCCTGGCAGAGGAATCTTAAGATCAAAGAGCATGGACATTTTAATCACTTTCTTTATGTATGCAAAATTCTAATTTTTTTCAAATGAGTATGTCAACCCACAGTTCCATTCACTAACAGGACAGCAATGTGCCTATCTTCCTACCACCCTTCCAATACTGACTATTCCTATCTTTGATCAGATTTGTCAATTTTCTGGGTGTGAGGTAAAACTTCAGGGTTATTTTTATTTGTGGGGCAATAGACAAGCATGTGGGGAAGACAGGATGAGTCGATTGCAATAGAGAATAAATAAAGAATTATGAAGAACCAGAATAAAGAATGTCATCAAAAAAATTTATACTTGTAAAGGAAGATAAAATGGTCAAGTGGCAAGAAAAAGACATATCTGGTGAGGATGACCAAAGTGTTCCTTTGGTACCCCTGGAGTAATAGAAGAAGAAGAGGAAGGTTGCCAACCCATTGGTAGGACATTCTGTTGTAAGAAGAAAAAAAAGACATTGTAGGACATAGGAAATTATGTCCTTGAACTACACAGGATGAGTGAGTGTGGATCTTTTGTATTATGTCTTCTTATTAGTAGTTTAGAGAATTCTTCTTATGATTCTTTTTTTTTTCTTTTTGAAGGGGGAAGGCAGGGCAAATGGGGCTAAGTGACTTGCCTAAGGTCACACTGCTAATAAGTGTTAAGTGGCTGAGGCCAGATTTGAACTCAAGTCCTCCTGACTCCAGGGCCAGTGTTCTATTCACTGCACCACCTAGCCATCTCTTTCATACGGTTCTTTAATTTGCACCTCTTCTTCTGAGAACTATTTGTTCCCATTTTTGACCACTCATCTATTGGGGAATGGTATAGTGGCAAGCACCCCAACATCCCCAGGGTGGCTTCCAATACAGGTTCTTAGATCTGTTTTTCTAAACGAAAGCAACTCAAAATGGGTTAACAAGCTTACTTTAATCAATCAAACATATTACCTAGTTCAGGGGAAAAAGGTCAGCACCCTGAACTTCAGAGTATACAGACAGATGTTTCAAAACAGAGAAACAAACAGATCAAGCAGACAGGCTTCCAAACTGTCCAACCATTATCAATACCAAATCACAGCAGAGAGGGAAGCATCAATATCTGAGTTTTCAAAGCAAAGCCTCCCATCAGGGTTTATATAGCCTTCTCCTGGGTCAGAGAATGTAACCACCTTCTTGACCCACTGCCCAATCACAAAGTATCAAGGTGTGGGCTTTCCTGAAAAACAAGCTTCCCACCACAGGTTCCAGGTGTACTTAACCTAGAGGCAGGGAAGATCTTTAAATTTGCATTTCCATTACAAATGGCTTTTACTTATATGAATAATGTATACATATATATCCACATACACATGTTTATATGCACATATACTATATATATGTATGTATTTGTGTATATCCATATATATTGCTTCATATCTGTTCCACCACCATCACTTCTTCAAAATTTGAAATTTGCCATTATGTCCTTGTATTCTTCTAGAAAGAAATCTCTATTTGTTGGTTTACTGTTGTTGTTTTTAACTGCATTTTCTATTTTGTTTTCCCTTTTTTTCCTGGAGAATTTTATTTTGTTACTGTATCTTCTTTGATTGATGCATATGTTTGTCATTCTAATTTTTATGTTGTTAGATGTCTACAGAGCAAATAATTTTGTATCCTTTTGTAACGGGTAAGAAAACTTCTAACACCTCTCCTTTTATTGATATTCATCTTTTTTTCATTAATGATTAGACTTAGGTTACATCTTGAGTTGCACTTAGTTAGACCTAAGTTACATCTTCCCTTCTCTGGTACTGGTGGGTACAGAACAGTCTTGAATTATTCAGGTTTCCATTCTTTTATATTTGGAAGTCTTTCCCCCATTGTTTGCTTGATTTATTATGTATTATTTTTCACTGGAATCGTTATATTAACCATTATTTGACATGGAGTATATAGCACAGTTTTAATTTTTTTTTCAGGTAATATACCTTTCTTCCTCCTTTGGAGAGATGGGGTCCATTGACTAAAAGAATACTATATGTTACTGCTAGGCACTATCAAAATGACACTCATGCCTAGTCAATTCCCAATGATGGATTACTCTCATGATTGTCTTACCTGCTCCTGTTTACGTGCTTCTTTTTTTTTTACTTTATCAAATGCTTTATTAAATTCCAGTTTACACCATGCATTTCCGCAAGATTTTGAGTTACAAATTTCTCCCCATTTTTTCCCCTACCCACTACCCCAAAATAGTGATCTCACTGGATATCCCCTCCTCCAATCTGCTCTCTCCCATATCTTCCCCCATACCTCCTCTGACTTTCCAGTAGGGCATGGGTGATCTCTAAGCCCCAGTACCTGTATATCTTATTTCCCAGTTATATGTAGCATAATATTAATTATATATATATATATATATATATATATATGTTAAAGCAAGAGCAATTACCCCTTAGACTGGTCACTTGTTTCCCCAACAATCTGCAGGCCAGTAGCTGAAGCTGCCAAGTGGTGGTGGCTACATTGCTGTTGGCACCTCAGCGGCTTCTCCCTCTAGGGCATATATATGTATATCTTTTTATATACACACACACCTATGTATCTATATCTATACTTATACATACATACATATACATATACATACATGCATACATATGTATTGTGTGTGTATATATATGTATATATATATTTAAACATTTGACTTTAAAACTTTGAGTTCCTGGGGTGGCTAGGTGGTGCAGTGAGTAAGAGCGCAGGCCTCAGAGTTGGAATGACCTGGGATTGTTCCCGGCCTCAGAAAATGAGCACACACACATAAATAATGACTGGCCGTGTAACCTTGAGCAAGTTACTTAACCCCAATTGCTTTAAAAAGACAAAACAAAACAAAACAAAAAACCAAAAACACCCCTTGAGTTCCAAATTCATTCCCTTCTTTCCTTGTCACCCACCCTTACTGGGAAGATAAGCAATTCAATATAGGTTGTATATGTATAGCTATGCAAAACATTTCCATAGTGGATATATTGTAAAAGACTGACAATATTTCCCTCCCTCCTATCCCACCTCCCACTTGTTCTATTCTCTACTTTGCTACTGTCCCTTTTCAAAAGTTGGTACTTCCAACTTCCCTCCCCCACAGCCTGCTCTACCTTCCATTATCCTTCTCATCCCCTTCCCCCCTACTCTCCTATAGGGTGAGATACCTTATTTAGTGTGTATGTCATTCCCTCCCTAAGCCAAATTTAATGAGAATAAGGTTGACCCATTCCCTTTTGCCTTCCTGTACTTCCCCTCAATTGTAACCATTTTCCCTTGCTTTTCTACATGAGATAGTTTACCCCATTCTGTCTCTCCCCATCTCCTCTCATTATATTCCTTTCACCTCTTAATTTCACCTTTTAATTACCATCCCTTTCTATTAAATTGGTACTGTACCCTCTATCTAGGTATACCTGGACACATATATACAAACACTCATATATGTATTCATATGCCCATATACCATCCTATATTGACATATATATGTATGTATACATACAAACATATATATGTATATGCATATATACATATATACATATACATACATACCTACACACACACACACACACACACACACACACACACATACATTTCTATTTCCTTCAATTTTTCTCATACTGAGAAAAGTTTCATAAGTTACAATTATCATTTTTCCATGTACGAATGTAAATATTTCAACTTTGATAACTTCCTTATGATTTCTTTTCCCTGTTTACCTTCTCATGCATCTCTTGCTTCTTGTATCTGAATGTCAAATTTTCTATTCAACTCTGTTTTGTTTTTTTTTTATCAAGAACACTTGAAAGTCCTCTATTCCCCTGAATGACCATATTTTCCCCTGAAACATGATACTCAGTTTTGTGGGGTAGGTGATTCTTGGTTTTAATCCCATCTCCTTTGACCTCTGGAATATCATATTTCAAGCCCTTCCATCTCGCAGTGTAGACACTGCCAGATCCTGTGTTATCCTGATTGTGTTTTCACAGTATTGAAATTGTTTCTTCCTGGCTACTTGTAATATTTTCTCCTTGACCTGGGAATTCTGGAACCTGGCTACAATATTCCTAGGAGTTTTCTTTTTGGGATCTTTTTCAGGAGGTGATCTGTGGATTCTTTCAACCTCTATTTTGCCCTCTTGTTCTAAAACATCAGGGCAATTTTACTTGAGAATTTCTTAGAGGATGATTTCTAGGGTTTTTTTTTTTATCATGGCTTTCAGGTAGTCCAATAATTTTTAAATTTTCTTTCCTGGACCTATTTTCCAGGTCAGTGGTTTTTTCAGTGAGATATTTCACATTGCCTTCTATTTTTTCACTTGTTCAGATCTGTTTAATAGTATGTTGATTTCTCATAAAGTCTCTAGCTTCCATTTGCTCCAATCTAACAGTGAAGGAATGACTGTTCAGTGAACTTTTGCGATTTTTTTCCATCTGGCAAATTCAGCTTTTTAAGGCATTTTTCTCATTGGCATTTTGAGCCTCTTTTGCTATTTGAGTTAGTCTATTTTTCAAGGTGTTATTTTCTCCAGTCAGGTTGTTGACTCTCATTTTATAATTTTCTTGCATCGTTTTCATTTCTCTTCCCAATTTTTCCTCCACTCCTCTTATTTGTCTTTCAAGACCTTTCTTAAGGTCCTCTGTGGACTGTAACCAGCTTATATTTTTCTTGGAAATTTTTGGTGCAGGAGTTCTGACTTCACTGTCTTCCTCTTGTTCCATGCTTTTATCCTTTTGGTCCCCAAAATAGGAGTGTAAAGTTGTATTGCTCTGTTTGCTTTCATTCCTTTGCCTGCTCATGTTGCCATTCAATTACTTGACTTTTGAGCTTTTTGCCACAGTAGGACTCTGCTAGCAGACAGGGGAGCTTTGTCCCAAATTGCTGGGGTTTTCTCAGCTGCCAAAGCTATTGGTTGGGTGCCCTGTCTGAAGCCTTCCCACGCTCTGGCAAGCTGGTCACACATTGCAGATCCTCCACCCTAGACTGCAATCCACATTCAAGCAAGTTAAAGCGAGAGTGATAACCCCTCAGACTGGTCACTTGGTCCCCCTACAATCTGCAGGCCAGGAGCTGAAGCTGCCATGTGGCGGTGGCTGCATGGCCATTGGAACCTCAGCAGCTTCTCCCTCCAGGGCCCAGTGGCCAGATCGCACTCCCGAACTACTGGATCCCAAAGTCTACTGCACTGACCTCTCACTTTGTCCTTAGCATCTATGTGTTGATAATTCTGGAAACCACCACAGCTGCTGGTGATCTGAAGGTCCTCCAGCCGGCAGCTGGTCAGGCTACCCTGAGGATAAAACCTCTGTTTCCTGTGGGGCTGGGCTCAGCTCCCAGAGAACGCTGTGTTGGCTGTTTCCTGCTGGCCAGTTGGGCTGTCCTCAGTGGTAGATTAGCTTCTTTCTGTCATTTTGTGGGGTCTGTAGCTCCAAAGTTTGTTCAGAGTCACCTTTTATATAAATTGGGGGAGGTGGAAGCCAGAGCCACTCCCAAGTCCTGTTTCTACTCCACCATCTTTACTCTGCCCCAAGTTTTTAATTTTTTGAGGTGATTTTTTTTATTCCTTTGATTGGCACTTTGCTTTCTCTATTCAAAAGTTCTGGGCAATTTTCTTATATTATTCTTGCTTTATAGTATTCAAGTCTTTTTTATTTTTACTTGTCATGTTCTTCTTGGAGATTTATAATCCTTAATTTATCCCTATGTATTCTTTCTTTGAGATTAATGATTTGCTTGTATAGAAACCATATATTCTGTTAGTGTTATTAATTTGTGTTTATCTTCTTCCAGATTACCCTTCACTTCTGTGTATTTGCATTCCCAACCAGTTGTTCTCTTGTCTTTTTTAGCAACATTTGCTGGCATAATTTCAAGTTTTTTCTATTCTGCTAGTTATTTCTGTTATGCAGAAAGAATCTGCTTTTATGATTATTATTTCTCTCTTAAAACATTTGGGAATATACTTCTGTGATTCCATGCCCTCTGGAGACTCAGTAGGGGTCTCTGACTCACTAGTTTGATTTATTTTCATTTGTCTTTAAGTATTTATTCAGAAATTTTGGACTCATTTAGAAGTCCCAAAGACCAACTCTTTTTCTGTTATTAATGTCTTCCTTGTTGGCTTATCTGTTACATTTAACTGAATTTTCTTGTTTCTGAGACCTTTGACAATTTCATTTTTCCCCCTTATATTTTCCTATTGCTCACTTTCTTACTCTTTCCCCTTTGAATTGTATATCCCCTTAGAGCTAGACCTCAAAGCTATCTCAGCTTCCTCCCATGTAGGGGAAGTGATTTTTCTTAACTGCCCATAGTGATTTAGGGATGGACACAACTGACCTTACCTGAATGCCCATCTTCTTTCCTTTAGGCCTAGTAGAGTCTCTCTATACATACTAGTGTCCTGACTTAGTTCCCTCTGTTCCTAAGGTCTCTGACTAAGCATTATTGTAGTGCACTGCATTGCTGCTAAAAAGCAGAACATGCTTCTATTTTCCTGTATTACTACCTCCTCTATACAGGATGGGGAGAGAAAGCAGAGTTGACTCTACTTGTTGTCATAGAACAGTGGGTAAAATACAGGGGAAAGTGTTGTGATGGCAAAGACTACAACAACAGCAAGGAAATTGCTGGGTGGATTCAGAATACAAACCTGTGGGTTTTATTGTCCAGTTCTGCCAAAACATGGGGACTGTTGCAGGTGGTGTTACTCAGAGAACAAATTAGGGATTAGAGGTTAGCCTTCTTGGCTGTTAATTCATCAAGTCATCTATTCAAGTTCTTGGTATCTTAGCATATGGATTCTGCTACAATTGGTTTACCTTGGTCATGCATTTTTATTTTGGACATGTGGGACCATGAGCATTAGAGAAAGTAGCTAGTCCTCCATTTTATTGGTCTTGTAGCCATAAAACTTTTCTTCCTCTTCTTTTATTCTTTATTATAAAAGTTGACTCTGAGATGGGGAAGGGGAAGTATGCAGTGGGAAATGTAGGTGAATTTTTTAAAAGATGTCAATAAATTTTATTTTTTTAAAAAAGAGGGCCTTTGTTTCTTGGAGAAGTTTGAAAACCATGAAGTATTTTAACAATTACCATAAAACCACCCAGCCTGCCCTCTACCTCCTACTTAACTCTGCTTCCAAAAGAGTTCCATTAATGGATATAACTAAAGCACCTGGCTCAAATGCTATCCACCTAATTCATTCAAAGATATGCTTCTACTTGGTTTTTCCTGTGTACATCATGAAGGTGTATTTTTTTGAGGGGTTATAAATCTCTCCCACACAGCTCCACATGTTCTTTTGGCTTGATGGAACAAATACAGTGATACTCATTGTCACATAAGAGTGACAATAATAATAATTCTCATTTATAGAGTTATTTGAATTTTTCTAAGTTGTGATAGATAGATAGATAGATAATGTTTGTGTTTGACACTCAACAAATCTCTGAGATAGGTAGCTTCATTATTCCCATTGATAAAGGGAGAATTAAGGCTCAGAGAGATCAGAGTCCTGAGTTAGTATGAATTTGAGGTAGGATTTGAACTTGAGTCTCTCTGACTGATAGTATAGTAGTATAGTACTCCATCTCCTAAGCCATATTGCCTCCCTAAGGGAAATGCTACCACATTTTCACTAGTCTTCTAGAAATATCCTTTGTGACTTTTACCTCCTCTTCATCTCATCTGTCACAAAGCCCTGATTATTTCATCCTTCACCATGATTCTTTGATTTATCTGTTCCTCTCCATTTGTCCTACTACTACTGCAATTTAAAACTTCTTCTCTGCCTTCCAGGAAATCTCCTGGCTGGTGCACCAGAATGAAATCTTTCTCTTTTTCTAATCTGTCCTGAAACCTGTTACCAAGCTCCCAGTAGAGTTCTTTTTTTTTATTTAATTAATTTGTTTGCTTATTTTTAGTTTACAAGATTCAATTCCACAGTTCCTTGAATTTCATATTTCCCTTCCCTCCTTCTCCCCATCCCCCATGATGGCATATAGTCTAGTATAGGATTTGCAAATACTCTCACATCAGACATCAGGCAGGTTACAAAGGTGGATTGTACTAGATGGAATGAAAATGGTAAAGAGGAAACAAAACCAAACAATGAAAAGAAAAAGATCAAGTAGTTTGCTTCAATCAGGATTCAAACTCAATTCTTTCTAATTCTTTCTCTGGATGTAGACATCTCTCTCCATCATGAGTCTTTGGGGATTGACTTATATCACTGAATTGCTGAGAAGAGTCCAGTCCGTAATAGTTGGTCATCACACATATGTTGCATCTGTGATTGTACACAAATCTCTCCTGGCTCTACTCTTCTCACTCAGCATCAGTTTGTAGCCTCTCCAGGTAAATATGAAGTCCATGTGCTCCTCATTTCTTATAGCACAATAGTATTCCGTTACATGCATATACCACAACTTGTTTACCCATTCCCCAATTGATAGGCACCCCCTTAATTTCCAATTATTTGCAACCACGAAAAGAGCTGCTATAAATATTTTTGTACATATGGGTCTTCCTCCCACTTCTATGATCTCTTTGGGATATAACCCTAGAAGTGTTATTGCTGGGTCAAAGGGTATGAAATTATTTATAGCCTTTAGGGCGTAATTCCAGATTGCTCTCCAGGATGGTTGAATAAGTTCACAACTTCACCAGCAATGCATTAGTGTTCTTTTTTTTTCTTTTTTTTTGGCATTTTGAATCTGGTATTTATTTAGGCTGTCTTCCTTATTATTCATAGCTTTCCATTTGCAGGTGACTTTTGTTTGTAGAAAACAACTTTACCACTCCCTATTACAAAGGTAAAATGCACTCAACATTGAAGATTAACTGAGTGATGACAAATATTTTTTTTTCCTAAATCAGGAAACAATGAGGATATTTGCCTATTTTTTAAAAAAGCATATGGCTCCAACCTGTGCCTGGGAATCTCTGATCCCATTGGATAGTCTACCCAACAAGCACCATCTGCTTGGGAAAGCCATAAATGTTGAGTGTAGCTAAAAAACACCATGAAGGCAGACATTGGCTTTCAGTGGTACAAAGTGAGTGGTCCTAATAAAATTTGCTACTGTTGTTATTTCTTCTACAAGAGAGAGGAAAGTGCATCTGCTCCTTCAAACAAGGAGCTGTTTGGCAGAGCTTTAAACAGAGTTCAAAAAGCCCAATGTGGATTCTTTGAATCTAGTTGCAATCAAGAAAGATAAAGAATAGAGTAAAAAAGACTTTTTTATGGGTGGATGCACAAGATAATGCAGTCTGTTTTCCTCTCTGAGAGTTTGAGGAGGAACAATGCTGATAACTTTGTGAGGAAAACATTTTTGGAGCATGATGTGCTACAAACTTCAGCTGAATGGTGGTCCCTCTCTTGCAAGTATAACAATTTAGATCTGATGCTCTACACACAAATATCTTTCTGTGTTTCCACAATGCTTCATTGCAAATGTTCACAAAGTTATATTCCAGTTAGTGTGGTTACCATCTCAGAGATATGTTGGAAAACTGAAGATATAAATATTATTGGAAATATTTTCCTTTCTGTCCATTAGACTAAATCAAAAATATATGTAGCTATAAAGATCTTCAAATGGTAAAATTACAGAATTTTAGAACTAAGAGAGCATCTAAGTAACTAAAGCAGTTAACTGACCACAGATCACAGTTAGTTAGTGACTGCTAGGGTATAATACCAAGGTCTTACAGTCTCTGACTGCCAGGGTCATAAGATCAGAGGATTAAGGATTTATATAACCTGAAGGAATTTTTGAGATCATCTGTTCTACCCAGGACCTCTAACACTGGTAAACGTAGAAAGGTACATGGTTTTAGCAGGGAGTGGGGGAGTTCTTAATCTTGAGTGTGAGGACATGGGATCAAATCTTGACTCTGCCAGACCCTGGAAATCAGAGGCTGGATTTCATGATCTCCAAGACCACTTCTAGCCCTAAATCTACAATCCTTTTGCCCTATGACCTGAATGAATAATAAAGAGCTAAGAAGATGCTATCAAGGATGCAACTTGGTGGTTACCTTGTGACACAGCATGATTGATCCACAGTCATTCAGTATCTGGTGAACTTTAAGACCTTCAGCACATTTAACTGCAACCCAGTGCGTGAGGGAAGAAAAATACAATATGGAGGAGCATGAGGATAGATATATATAGGGAAATCTCCCAGGCAACCAGACTCCATAAAACTATACCATTCTATCACATAGTGGCATCTCACTTGGTTCACACTTCAGAGTAAGAATATTGTCCTACAAGCCAAACTATCTCTATGTGACTACCTAAAGTTTACCTCAGGGTGACAGAAGCTGAAGCCCTCACCAAGGTCATTGACGTTAAGAGAGTTTTTTCCTTGTGGCAAAACAAGAATTTGCCTGTAATCAGGATGATAGTAATAGTCTAGGTCAGTCCTAGGTTGAATTTTTTTTTTATTTTGCACCTTTAATAGAAATTTCCTTCCTCCCTTCCTTCCTTCCTTCCTTCCTTCCTTCCTTCCTTCCTTCCTTCTTTCTTTCTTTTTTTTTTTTTAGACTCCATGTTAGTGCATTCATACCCACACCCTCTAAGTATTACCCTTTTGCAGGTCATGATAATCATAGAGATTTCAAATATTGACAGTTATCAGCTCCACATATAGGGATGTGAACATTTTGCTCTTGTTGCATCCCAGGTAATGAGCTTGTGTTTGTGGGTGTGGGTGTGTGCACTTCTGCATGTGTGAGTCTATGTTACCCTTGTTTACCCTTTTATGTTCTTCTGGAGTCTTGTAATTGGAGATCAAATTTTCCATTGAGCTCTGGCTTTTTCATTAAGAAAGTCTGGAAGTCCCTTACTTCATTAAACGTCCATCTCCTTGCCTGAAAGATTATGCTCAGTTTTGCCGGGTAGTTAATCCTTGGTTGTAGTCCTAGCTCTCTTGCCCTACGAAATATCAAATTCCAGTCCCTCCGCTCTTTTAATGTAGAAGCTGCTAGGTCCTGTGTGATCCTAACTGTAGTTCCTCGATATTTGAATTGTTTCTTTTTGGCTGCTTGTAGAATTTTTTCTTTAATCTTATAATTCTGGAATTTGGCTACTATATTTCTTGGAGTTTTCAGTTTGGGATCTCTTTCAGGAGGAGTCCGATGAATTCTATCAATAGCTATTTTATCTTCTGATTCCAGGACCTCAGGACAGTTTTCTTTGACAATCTCTTGGAGGATGTTGTCTAGACTGCTTTTCTCATCATGGCTTTCTGGTAGACCAATAATTCTTAGGCTGTCTCTCCTGGATCTGTTCTCTAGGTCAGTTATTTTTCCAGTGAGATATTTTACATTTTCTTGCAATTTTTTGATCATCTTTGTTTTTTTCGATTGACTCCTACTGCATCATAGAGTTCTGAGTTTCAGTTTGATTGTATCTAATTTTTAGTGAATTATGGTCTTCAGTGAGTTTTTGAAGTTCCTTTTTTAGGGAGGTATTTTCTTTTTCCAAGTTGGTCATTGCCTCCCTGATTTGGTCTTTAAAATTTTTCTTAAGCTCCTCCAGGAATGCTATTTGGGCTTGAGACCAGATCATGTTTCCTTCTGTGGTCTCTGGTGTGGGCAGAGAGTCTATATTGTCCTGTGTGTTTTGTTGTTCTTGCCCTGCATAGTATGCTCGAATAGACTTTCTTGCCTTCCCCTTCTCCTTTTCAGCTTCCTTCCTTCCCATTGTGACTTCCTGTTTCTTAGTGTCTCAGGCTATGAGTTTGGGGCCTGATCCTTGACTTTGAATACCTCTGGGTGGCTAGTTTATGGCTAAGTCAGGGAAGTCAGTGAGGAATGTAGATGTGTAGGTGGGGATGAGTCTGACCACTTCAGATTTCTGCCTCTATACCCCTGGGCTATAAGTAGGCTTTTGTTGGAGAGGTGAGGTGAGGCTTGTTGGGTCCCCTCCCTCTCTTCTCTTCAGATTCCTGGCTGTCACAGTTACACCCTTTCTTGGAGATTCTCAAGCCTGAGGCTATTTCCATTAACTTGGGATTTCAATCTGGGTGGGAGACTTATCTTTGGGTTTTCTGCTTCTTGAAGGAGGGATGGGAGGATCGGAGCAGCTAGAATTTACTTTGCCATTCCAGCCCCTGTATTATACAGGCAGGCAGTTTCTAAACTTCCAGGCTGGGGGCTGAATGCAGCCTGAGAAGCCACTCTCTCCACTGGGGGCCCGACTCTCCTACCTGGCTCCAATGATCTGTTCCCTCTGCGAGATGACTGCGATTCGTCCTTGGTAAGTCTGCAGGCTGGGGCTTTTTCTCTCTCTGGTGTAGTCTGCTTGCCTGCTCTTAGGTCTGAGCTGTGCAGACCCCACGCGCTCTGCGCTCGACCTGTGCGGACACTCTGGGCAACCTCCTGGGCTGGATTCTGCCACACTCTGTCTTCCACTGGGCTCCGTCACTCCGGAATCCGCTCAGATTTACCCTTTTGGACTTAGTGACAGAGGAGCTCAGCGAGGTTACTGCTTCCTTTCCCAATGCATTAGTGTTCTAATTTGCCCACATCCTCTCCAGCATTTGTCATTTTCCTGTTTTGTCATCTTAGCCAATCTGACTGGTGAGATGTGGTACTTCAGAGTTGTTTTGATTTGCCTTTCTCTAATCAATAGTGATTTAGAGCATTTCTTCATATGCTTACAGATATCTTTAATTTCTTTCTCTGAAAACTGCCTGTTCATGTCCTTTGACCATTTATCAATTGGGGAATGACTTGTATTCTCATAGATTTGACTCAATTCTCTGTATATTTTAGAAATGAGTCCTTTATCAGAGACATAGGTTGTAAAAATTCTTTCCCAATTCCCCACCTCCCTCTTGATCTTGGTTGCATTGGCTTTGTTTGTACAGAAGCTTTTCAATTTAATGTAATCAAAATTATCCATTTTGCATTTTATAACACTCTCTAATTCTTGTTTGATCTCCCAATAGATTTCTACCAATGAGTATAATAAAAGCATCTTCCCAAAATAACAGTTTCATCATTTTGCTTTCCTATTTAAATGGTGGACTTGGAGTCAGGAAGGCCTGAGTCAAAATACAATCTCAGAATCTTATTAGCTGTGTGACCCTGGACAAGTCCTTTAACCTTTCCAAGTCTCAGATTCCTCATCTATAATATTATTGTGAGGATAAAATGAGATAATAATTGTAAAACATTTTTCAAACCTTAAAACACTGTATAAATGCTATCTATTAGTTGTTTGGTAAATGTTTCATGTCTTATTTCCTCTGTGTAGACCCTTAAGTTCCATAAAGGCAAATTGTTTTCTATTTCTTATTATATATTTCTTATATTTATATTTTTCCTTATCATCTATCACAGTTTTTTTCCTGTCTTGAGTAGATTTTTTTGATTTCTTGTTTAGACAATTTCCAGCTACCACTCTTGACCCCCAGATTAACACTAACATATCTTTTACAATGACATTTCTGAAGTGGCATGTAAAGAACATTCCCATTCTACAAATGGAAATGTAGACAATGTAACCAGTGACCTCTCTATGTGTCCCAAAGTCGTGAGACTCAAACCAAAAGTTATTTACAGTTTGGGACACCAAAACTAGACCAGAAAGGTTTTGGCCGAGGAAAACCAAAACCACCTCTAGTTTTCTGATCTCTCTTTCTAGGATACTTTAGAAAGAAAAAACAAAATTTCATGAAGATCTGTTTAGTTCCATTTCATAAGGACTTCCATGATATATCCAATCCTACTAAAAATGCATTTGGTAAATACCTACTCTGTGCAAGCCAGGATCAAGTGCTGAAGACACAAAACCAAAAGTGAAATAAATAGTCCTTCTATTCAAGATTTTAAATATCAAAATAGCTTTTATCATATGGCTTGTAGTATACATAAATATGTACATACATGTATATAAGTATAAATTTTGTGTATATGTATATACATATATATGTATGTATGTATATGTGTATGTATATATGTGTGTGTATATGTAGGGAGTCCATTCCAGGCATAGAGGAACTAGTGAAAAAGCCTGGAGGTAGAAGATAGTGTTATGTTTGAGGAATGGCAAGATGGCTAGTCTGGCTGAACACCAAGGTGTGGTTCAGTATTCCCAGTAATAAAACAGCATGGTTAGCAGCCTATTATAGTGGAGAGAGCACTGGTCTTTGAAGAAGAAGATGTGACTTTGAATTTCATCTCAGTCACTAGCTGTGTGACCATGAATGAGTCACTTAACCCTGTTTGCCTCAGTTTCCTCATCTGCAAAGTGAGCTGGAGAAGGAAATGGTAAATGGGTCAAGAAAGCCTCAAATGAGGTAATGAAGAGTTTCATGTCTGAAATGACTGTACAATGCTTCAATAGATCTATGATCTTTAGGCCTTTAAATGGTGCAGTCCAGATAGAGCACTGGACCTGGAGTCAGGAAGATCTGACTTCCAGTATGGTCTCAGACACTTACTGTCTGTGTAACTCTGGGCAAGTCAGGGTCTTCTGTCTTGCGCTCAGTCAACCTGAGTTTCCTCAGCTGTAGAATGGGAATTTTAATAGGACATATCTCCCAGTTTTGTTGTGAGGATAAAATGAGATATTTGTGAAAAGTTTCATAAACTTTCAAGCTATTATCATCTTGTTGATGTGATTATTTCTTCTCTTGGTACAAATCACAACCTAGCCATCATTTCTTGTGTGATTCTTAAAAAATTTTTCCAAGGCAGGAGTGTGTTGGAGCCAGCTCATACAAGCTCCCTCTGGCCCATTGTTAAATGTCAGTATATTTATATCTGAGAAGTCTGGCAAATATTACAAATTAGAGCTTGTGATTTTTTGCTATATTGAATGATTTCTTGAATTAAGAATGTGGTGGGAAAGTTTTTGTAGTACCGATTAAACTTAAAACTGTCATGCATACAATTCTCTCCCCTCCCTCAAGCTGGTTGTTAAGCATTTACTAGCACACTGCTGCCCAGAGGTCTTTTCACATTCCTGGATATCAGTACAACACTTTGACTATTCATTAATTATCCCTCACTTTTGCAATCAAATTGACTCATCTCCCTTCCTGATAATAAATTTATTTTAAATATATATTTTTGCCTTTCTGTCACAGTCATTTTGCCTGCATATTTTTGCCTTTCTGTCACAGTAATTTTCCACCCTGCTCCAGATTGAAATATTCCTTGTAAGAGAAAAAAAAATCTGAAACATCAAATATAGAAAAAATATCTTCAAAATTTATGTAATATTGTATCCTAGCAGTCCCCTATCTCTCTTCCATGAAGAAGAAATGTGTTTAATTATTTCTTCTTCAGGACCCTCACTGGTTTTTCTGGTTTTACTCAGAGTTCCACAGTGTTTTAATATTTTTTTTTTGCTTTTTGTTGTAGACTTCATGAACATTATTATCTTGATTCTGTTTTCTTTTAATTTATACAAATTTTTGCATATGTGAGCTCCTCATAGTTGTTATTCCTTAAAGCAGAATAATATTCTATAACATTTGTATATTATATTTTGAAGCCATGTCCCAATTGATTACTATATAGAATCTTAGAATTACATATTATGAGAGTTGGAGGGGATCTCAATATTCATCTAATCTAGAATGTCCTTACACAAGGAGAATTACCATTACAACGAGGGGTGAACCAGTTGGTGCTTGAAGAACTCAAGGAGGTGAAACCTACCACCTCTAAGAATAACCTATTTGATTTTGTATAGATTGAATTGTTAGGCAGTTTGTTTTTCCTGACATTTAACCTTAAATTGGCCTCTTTATAACTTCCACCCACTTGATTTTGCTCTCTGGAGACAAACAGAACTAGTCTAATCCTTCTTCCGCAAAATAGCCCTTCAAATATTTGAAAGCAACTATCATGCCCTCCTTTCTCCCAACAGTGTTCTTTTATCCAGGCTAAGTTAGTTCTTAGTTCTTTCACTTATATATGCTCCATTATGTTTCTTCTTTCTGGTTCTTGTCCAGAGAGGTAGTGAGTCTGAATAAATCCAGGAACCAAAGGGGCTAGCTGTGGTTAGAGAGTGCAGATGAAGGTTAATGGAGAAACAGATGTGAGTTTTGTCAATAGACTATTGAATTGATAATTTATGAAATTATGAAATTGTAGCAGGTATGCCCAGTTCTTTGTGTATTATTTTGGCATGTGACTATAATAAAACTTTAATTAGGCACAGAGGGTACTGATAGAAGTTCAAAATGGGGAGCAAGGAAGATGATGTAGGGCTAGGCAGATGGGATGGTGAAAGGAGTCAGGCAGCAAGAAGAAAAGCATGGGGAAGGGGAGACGCATGATCACTCACATAACGATGGGTTAGAGTTGAAAGCAATAGGTAATTTATTTGTAACCCTAGGCATAAGCCTGGACATTTATATAAAACACTCCTCAATGGTGAAGAGATTCTCTGTTCCTACAGGAGGGGAAGAGCTGGAGAGAGCTTCAAAGGGAAGATTTCCTTAGCTGAGGCACCTAGGTGGCCCACTGGATAGGATTCTGAACTTGGAGTCAGGAAGAGAGGTCTGAGTTTAAATCTGACATTGGACATCAGCTCTGTGATCTTGGAAACATCATTTAACTGCTGTTTACCTCAGTTTCTTTATAAAATGGGGCTAATAATGCCACCTCCCTCCCAGGATTGTTGTGAGGATCAAGTAAAATAATATTTGTAAAAGTGCTTTGCCTGGAATTTAAAAGGAACTTTAAAAATACATATTCATCCTCCAGATGGCTCTGGAGGAGAAGGTGAGGCTGGTGACCTTGCACAGCCCTCCCTCACTCAAATCAGTCAACTGCAAGTCAAGTAATCATCTCCCTGAAGTCAGGGTCCTCTTTGAGAACGAAGGCCAAACACAATTTCCTCCCTTTCCTATTCTTTCTGTTTCCTTGATTTGAGGGAATAAATACAGAATTTCAGGTTCTCTTCTGGATGAGGTCCCTAGAATGAAAGAAAAGGACTCCAAGAAGGAACCCACATGTAGTGGAGTTGGTGCCTTAAATGTATCCTTATTTCCAACTTGCCTCACTAGAGATTTGGGGGAATTTCTCTTCGGGTGATATTGGACCCTTCCTCCCCTCCCTCTATCCCCCTCCTGTTCTCTATCTCTCATATACAGACACACACAGACACAGACACAGACACACACACACACACAGACACACACACACCACATAGAGTAGATATCTCATTTTGAGCTGGAGTATTCATTCACGCTGTGTATTGCCTGATATATTCTAATCTGTATAACTTTGATTTCTGTTTGCTATTTGCTTGGATAAATGGATTATTCTCTATTCATTTTATATGATGGGCTCTGTATAGCTAGTATTTAGTGGGAAGGGAGATGAGCTTTCAAGATCAAACTTTAATTTAGAGACCAGTGGGAGAAATACCCATTCACCCCTCTCTGTCAGCCACTACAATTAGACAAACTCATGTAGGAATGCACATAACCTACATGAGACATACACACACACAAACCTCATATGTATAAATAACAAAAGCTAACATTTATGTAGTGCCTACTATGTGCCAGGCACTGTGCTAAATGTTTTACAATTATTATCTCATTTGATCCTCACAATGACCCCAGAAGGAAGGTATTATTATTATCCACATTGTACATCAAGGAACTGAGACAGAGGTAAAGTGATTTGCCCAGGGCAACACAGCTAGTAAGAATGTGATACAGAATTTGAACTCATGTATGTTCTTACTGTGGGCCCAGCATTTTATACACTGCACCACTTAATTACCCCAATGTGGAAAGCACTTTTCAAGTCTGAAAACCCTGTATAAATGTGACTGTGGCTCTGAGAGTTTGTGAAAATAATTCTCTCTATAAATAAACACTATGGAATATAATAAAAGCTTTAGAGTAGACTAGGCAAGGTCTAATGGCACAGTGGATAGAGTATTGGATTTAGAATCAGGAAAACCCGAGTTTAAATCCTGCCTTAGACATTTACTTACTGTATAAGGCTGAGCTAGTCATTTAAACTCCTTTATCCTCAGTTACCCCATTTGTAATATGGGTATATAACATCAAAGGGTTGCTATGAGACAACTATGTTAAGCACCATGCAACCTTTGAAGAGCTATATAAATGTTGACTATCATGATAGCTTAGAAGGAGAATGGATCACTTCTGTTTATAAGGGTCAAAGAAGGCTTCATGGAAGAGACTGGGTCTGATTTGAGTGTTGATGAATAGATGAAATTTTTTTAAATGGTAATGGAGGTAGAGAATAAGAATATCATTTCAGTCATAGAATCCAGAATGTACAAAGTCAGAGAAGGAATAAATCTATTCATTTTTGGGTAACGAAAACTGAACCATGAATCATAGTTTCATGGCATTTACTGCTAGAAGGAACTTTAGAGATCAACTAGGAACACTCTTTCATTGTAAAGTCTATCAAGGGCCATTGAAGTTTGAGTGACCAAAATAAGATGATTTCTAACTCCAAATCCACTTCCCTTTTCACTACACCCAGAGACTTGGATTTAAGTTCCAGGTCTGACACTGACTGACTTTGTAACCTTGGGCAGGTCATACCATACCCTCCATGCCAATCACCACCATTATTACATATGCATGAATATATGCATGACTGAATTTGTAGAATTTGGTACCTGAAAGCAAATTTCTCAACAATAAAAATTACTTTTATATATTTTATTAAGCTAAATTTTCTTCTAAATGGTCAATAATGCATACTTAATAATCTATCTCTTGATATTCATAATAGATAATACATAATACATGTATCATTCAGTATAATCTTTTGCATGTATTATAAATTTCAAATATAAAGAAATCAATTTCCCAACTACATTATGTTATCATAGTTGATTAAACTAAATATCCCCCAAAGAGTGAATCATGTACATTTGATACCTTATTCCTTTTTACTCATATGTATAAAATATATTAAAATTCTGTATATATATATATAATATCGTATAAATATATATAAAATTATCAAATGCACATATTGACTATTTGGGAGACAGTTTGCATAATTACAAATTATATATGCAATTATGTTAACATGTACTATTCATATGCAACATTAATATATCTTGTATATTATGATATTCTATTAACATGATATATGTATTAATATACTTATATTAATGTATATAATGCATGTTCATAATATATATTAATACATACATCAAGCTAATAGAACATATGTTAATATATTGTTATGACAGCAGTATATTATGTAACAATAATATAATATTATATATGTGCATATATGCATCTGTATTTATTAACTTTATTTCAGGGAGATCAAGAGGGATAGATATATTAAAAGCACCTTGATGTAATAATAAATAACAATTTGTCTGGATGCCTAGGCTTTTCCACACTAATTTGGAAGAGGAAGTTGGGGTATATTCTCATGAGAGATCAGAAGACCCTTGTACCCCTGAAAAATCTTGGTTAACTATCCTCACCAAAAACCTAGTATGAACTCATTGGTAATACAGCTGAGAATAAGTTCTGCAGAAACTGTTTTTCTCAGAGGGAGGAAAATATTTGCTTAGAGTAGAAGGACTCCTCAAAAAGTCATATCTAATTCCTAAGTTTTAAAAGACTCATCTCAGGATAGTAGAAATTTCAAAGGAATCACTGTTCTGGTTGAAACAAAAACAAACTTCCTACATTTAAACCTTCAAGTTGACCTCTACTGTAAATTGATTTGAATTATATGACTGTTTATTTGTGCAAACTTCATCAGTCTCCTGCAGACTTCAAGAAAAATAGGTTCTGCTCAGCCATCTTGCTAACAGACCAAAGTAAAATTGTCCTGAAAAAGAAATTATTCTTCCCCCTCAGTGTCACAGGGTCATCCGAAATAGACTTCCTCTTGCTCTCTTTTAATCTGTTCTACTTCACTAGTCCCTCTTTGTGTTCTGGAAGGTACTATCTTATTTACTTTGATGGTTTCTCTACTAATTGAACCCAGCAGTGAATTGATTTTTCCTTGATTATTTTTGGATGTTTCTAAAGCTCCTACCCCTAGGGGCAGAATCCCCTTTAGATGATTTAGAGGAGACTCTTACTTGTTAGACCTACTTTAAGGTTATTGCTATTTATGGGGCCATGAAAAAGTTTGTTAGTTCGAGTGAAAATCCATAGGATAGAATGATACTCTTTTTAGGTAAAGCAACATAATACCCACTGTCAATGGATTGAAATATTTTCAGGAAAAAAAATGCTTTAGACCATAAGCAATTTCCTCATCCTTTGCATTTTTCCCCCCTCTACACTATGAGAGTGAGTACCCAGACTGATGAGATTACTAATTTATTGAATCATTGTAGTTTAACTGGATTCATGGTCAGCTGTGAGGATCTGTGATTGGTAGCTCAGTAAAGTTCTATAGAACAATTCTGAAGACCAGGGAAATCCAAATAGCAAGACCAAATGAATAAAGGCAGGGGCACTTTTATCAAGGATCTATGATATATTTGCTGTTGGAACTCCATTTTTGTATCCATCTCAGAGTTTTTGAAAATTATGCAGGGTTCCAAAAGTTTGAGTGATATGCCTCTAACAACAAAGCTAATATCAGGGACCTGAACCCACACCACACTGCCTCTTTGTAGAAGCCCTTATCTCTCCTGTCTGGATCTGTGATTGTCTGTGTAGGGAATTCTTGATGTGCAAAATTCCTTCAATGATCCAGATCCAGATTATTGTCTCAGAGAGTTATGTGGGAGCACTGAAAAAGGTATTTCTAAGGGTAAAGAGATTATTTCAATGAAAGAAAATTCATCCCTACAATTTCCCTGTGGGTTTGTTTCTCCTATATCTTGCACATGTCATTCCAGAAAAATGAGCTATCCAAATATGGCATCTGCAGGTATATGGCTGTTCTTTGTGATGCCTTTTCTTGACATTACCCTCTTCGTGTCATTGACCCTCTCTAAGGAGGAAAGATGCACAATAATCTGTTCTTTGTGAAGAATTCCATCAAAGCCCTTGAAAAGAGTAATTTCATTACAAGACTTGTGATCATCTAACATCATAATTCACACTTGCATAGTGCTTTTAAATAGAAAAGTAGCATGTGATAGTAAATAGGGAGCTAGTCTCTGAACCAGGAAGACCAAAGTCAAGTCCCACCTGTCACAATACTGATTCTGTGACCTCAGACAAGTCGTAATCTCTCAGGCAACTCTAAGAATATAAATTTCAGAGAAAGTAACCACCTGCATTGGTAGAGGGAGTTTCCTCACTGGGGTTTTCCCATACTAATGAAATCACAGGTCTATTTCTTATCCTCTCATCCCAAGATTTTCCTCCAACAGTTCTGCAAAATAGAAAGATGCAAGGATCTACTCCAATTTACAGGGAAGAAACTAGAATTCTGAGAAGTTAAGAGACTTGACCAAGGTCACAAAACAAATAAGTTTGTGAGTCAGGACTTGAACCCAGGACTTTTTATTTCAAGTCCTCTACTCTATGTTGTATTTTTCCACTAGGTGCCCTAATCTCATATTCCCATCTCCCTCAAAAAATATTAGCTTCATCTTCTATCATTTCATTTGGGGATTTTCCAGGCTTCTATATTTAGAATGTGTGTGTGAATGTGTGTATGTGTATGTGTATGTGTGTAATGAATCATAGTGTCCACCTGTAAATGTTATAAACAGATGATATAAATACCTCTGCATAATGTGACTCAAAAACATCATTTCTGCTGTACAGTTTTAGCTTGAGTTCAAACAATATTCCTGATTCCAAGAACCTTGTGGCTTTCGGCTTCTGGGTCAGTGGGTGGGGAATACTGGAAAACCTTCATTTCATACTTACTGCCAGTTCTAGCTGTGCGGCTGCTCATGGGGAGAGGAAACTGTCTTTTCATTTGCTTTGGAAGCCACTACTAAACTTTCTCATAATCATTAAGCAGAAGCAACTTGCCCTTGTTTCCCATACCCAAGCATTGTTGCTTCTCCCTCAATCAGGAAACAATTTTGTGCTTTCAGAATAATTGTATTTTATGTTGCTTTTACCTAGTCCTCATAACTGGCAATAATATTGGGGCACTTTTCATTCCTTGTCCTGTATATGAGGTATGCAAGATCTGATAATATTAAATATAAACAATGTTACATTAGAATGGTATTAAATATAGTATTCCATAATATTATAGTATTACCCAAAGTTAAGTATCACTAAATAATATTAAATTACTAAACATATTACTATTAAATGTTAAATAATACTTGAGTGCAATAGAGATATTTGTTAAAGGGAAAAAAATCAGTTCCCTCTGTTCTCTACCATAATATCCCAGTTTCTAATATAATTTTTTCTGATTTATATAGTTGGATGCATATATTCATGTTTCTTCTCCTTCTTTTATAATGCTTACATTCTGCAAATTGTAAGAGATAGGGACTATTCTTTGTTTTGTGTTTGTATCACCAGCCTTTAGTGCATTGCTTGGAACATAGAAGTAGCACATTACATTTGTTGCATTGGATCATTTTGGATTGAGTTGAAAGTAATCTCTTTGATAACTGGTCCCATGGGTAAACCTTTGTTGAATGAGGATCAGTGATTACTCTGAGTTGGAGATTAGTGGTTGAAGGGCAGTTCTGTTATAGTTTCCACCCCTCTCTCAGGGTTTTCTGTTACCTTTAAGGGAGATGGGGACCAGTCTCATATATCTGCCATTGGCTCAAGCCTTGGGACACAAGTACCCAACCACTTACATCTACCCTTTTACAAAAGAATGTTTACTTCAAAGGTATAACAAGGACAAATGTACAAACTCCACCTCCCATCCCATGCCCCACCTCACCCTCATACACCTCAGGGACATAATTCCCTAAACTACCCTATCTCTGAAGAGGAGAATAGGATGAGGATTAATCCTAAATAATTGGGTTTAGCCTAGTACCTACATAGCATCAATTCTACCAATTTCCAAGTCTGAAATACCATTGGACTAGAATCCAGGGATTTTAAGGATTCATTGCTGGGCTGGTAGGAATAGTCTTCCTGGAATGCTGACCTCCAAGATTGCCATTACTTAAGGTCCTAGGCCCAGGATTCCACTCTCTGCACCTAGAGCTGTGAAAAGCTAATGAAGTAAGACCAAAATCCTAAATCCTTTTCTTAAGACCCCAGGGCCCAAGTGGAATTGGACTAATTTGGTACATATGTCCACACTGTGGACAAGTGAGTCCTTTACTCCTGACTGCCACTAGATAGAAATATGGTACCTCAGTCAGGTAGATTTAAAAACGAAACAGTTCTGGCCTATCAGGCAATGGAAAGAGGCTGCTCCCAAACATAACACAAAATGTTTTCTCTCAGAAATAAGTCCATGGGGTGATTCCAGAATTATCAACACAGACATGCCTAGGACAAAGTGAGAGGTTAGTACCCTATGGATTTTGGGACCAGTATTTGGGGAACGGGTTGGCTTCCTCCCCTAGGGGCTAGAAGCCTCTGAGGAGACACTCCATTTTGCAATTTCCAGTGGCAGCTCCAGCTTCTGGCCTGTGAACTGTAGGGAGATCCAGCGAACAGTCTTGGGGGGTAATCGCTTTTGCTTTAACCTTCATGAATCTGTACTGTGATCTGGGGTGGAGGTTGTGGGGTGGGTATCCAGCTTGCCAGAAAGCTGTGAAGACCCCAACACTCAGGACAGAAGCCCCCCTGTCTGATGGCAGAGTCCTACTGTGGCAACAAGGCCAAAAGTCAAGTAATTAAGTGGCAACATGCCAAGGCAAAGGAAATAAAATAAACAGAAAAATGCAATATTAGACTCCTATTTTGGGGGCAAAGATGAGTGAAGCATGGAACAAGAAGAGGACTGTGAGTTCAGAAATCCTGCTCCAAAAGCCCCAAAGGAAAATATAAGCGGGTTACAGACCATAGAGGACCTTAAGAAGGACTTTAAAAATCAAATAATAGAAGTAGAGGAAAAATTGGGAAGAGAAATGAGAAGGATGCAGAAAAAGCATGAAATGAGGGTCAACAACCTGACTAAGGAAAACAACGCCTTAAAAAATAGACTAACTCAAATGACAAAGGAGGCCCAAAAGGGCAATGAGGAGAAGAATGCCTTAAAAAGCTGAATTTGCCAGATGCGAAAAGAATCTCAAAAGCTCACTGAGGAGATTCATTCCTTCAGAGTTAGACTGGAGCAAATGGAAACTAATGACTTTATGAGAAATCAAGATGCTGTTAAGCAGATCCAAACAAATGAAAGAATAGAAGGCAATGTGAAATATCTCATGGGAAAAACCACTGACCTGGAAAAGAGATCGAGGAGAGACAATTTAAAAATTATTGGACTACCTGAAAGCCATGATCAAAGAAAGAACCTAAAAATCACCCTTCAAGAAATTCTTAAGGAAAATTGCCCTGATGTTTTAGACCCAGAGGACAAAATAGAGGTTGAAAGAATCCACCAATCACCTCCTGAAAAAGATCCCAAAAAGAAAACTCCCAGGAATATTATAGCGAGGTTCCAGAATCCTCAGCTCAAGGAGAAAATACTACAAGCAGCCAGGAAGAAACAATTTCAATATTGTGGAAACACAATCAGAATAGCCCAGGACCTGGCAGCTTCTACACTGAGGGATTGAAGGGCATGGAATGTGATATTCCAGAGGGCAAAAGAGCTGTGACTGAACCCAAGGGTCACCTACCCAGCAAAACTGAGTATTTTGTTTCAGGGGAAAATATGGTCATTCAGTGGAATAGAGGACTTTCAAGCATTCTTGAGGAAAAAACCAGAGTTGAATAGAAAATTTGACATCCAGACCCAAGAAGGAAGAGATGCCTGAGAAGGTAATCAGGGAAAAAAAATCAAAAGGAACTTATCAAAGTTGACCTATTTACATTCCTACATGGAAAAACAATAACTGTGACTGATGAAACCTTTCTCAGTACGAAAATAATGGAAGAAGGGTGTATGGTTATATGAATACATATGTGAATGTATGTATATATGTTTACAGTTATACATGGAGAGAGGGCATAGGTTGAATTTGTTAGGAAGGAATGATACTTAAGGGGTGAAATTATGAGGTGAGAGAGGAAAGTGGCAAGAGGAGGTGGGGAGAAACAAGGTAGGGTAAACTATCTCATGTAGAAGAAGCAAGGGGAAGTGGCTGCAGGGGAGGGGAAGAATAGGAAGGCAAAAAGGCAAAACCACATTCTCATTGAATTTGGTTCAGGGTGAGAATGACATATATACTAAATGGGATATCTCAACCTGCAGCAGAATAGGGGGAAGGGGGATGAGAGGAGGGATGATGGAGGGGAGGGCATTCTTGGGGGGAGGGGAGGTTGGAAGTACCCACTATAGAAGAGGGACAGGATTAAGTAGGGAATGGACCAGGTCGGGGGAGGGATGGGTAGGAGGGAATTATAAGCAGCCTTGTACAATATATCTACTATGGTAATATTTTGCATAGTATACATGTACAACACATACTGAATTACTTATCTTCCTAGAGGGAATGGGTGACAAGGGAGGAAGGGAATGTATCTGAAATTCGAGGTCTTAAAATTAAATGTTTCAAATATATATAAATACTATTATCAATACTCTTTTGCATGTAATTGGGAGATAAGATGTGCAGGCATTGGGGCACAGAGATTCACCTTGCCTTAATGGTAAAGTCGAAGGGGGTATGGGAGAAGATATGGTAGAGAGCAGATTGGATGAGGGGATATCTTGTGTGACTGCTATTCTGGGATGGTGGGTAGGGGAAAAATGGGGAAAAAATTGTAACTCAAAATCTGGTAGAAATGAATGATGTAAACCAGAAGTTAATAAAGCATTTGTTTGATTAAAAAAAAAAAACGGAAGGGGATGGATGGGATTAATGCTACATGTAGAGGGATTGACCTTAGCAAGAAGATGAGCCATCTCATTATAGAGACTAAGAGAAATGCATAGAGAATAATGGGATGATGGAAAGAGGTTTTGAAATGAGGAGAAGGGGGAAGCTCATGGTGAATTTATATTTTAGTATAAAACATGAGATAATGTGTAGCCTTAGAGTACATTATTCAATATGATCATGTTTTAGTTTCTTGGTGCACCAGAGAATATACAATTCACTTCTTATAGAAGAATCCTGACTGTGTCATGGCCTGGAGAAAGGTTTTACCACATTGATGCAGAAATTGCATCTAACCCAGAAATTACAGTATCCCAGTCATATCATAGTCCTTGTGATGTGTGATTGACCACAGAGCTTTAATAAAGTTTAAATTATTAAATGAAAAAAAAAAGAAATAAGTCTGTGGCATCCTTCATCAGTGCCACCATCTTGGGAGATCTATGCACATGCCTAAGTCCCATTACAAACACATTTACTAAGCACTCACTATGTGTCAGCAACTTATGCTAAGTTCTAGTAATGCACATAAAAATAAGGCATTTGTTGTAGTGACAGGAGCAATATTCTAATCCCTGCCCCTATGTGAGTTAAACTAGTTTTCTTTAAAAGTCATTGAAACCAAGTCTAAGACTTGATTAGCTCAAGCTGTTGACATTACTTGATGGTGACCTGGATACAAAATAACCATGGGGAGTTCCAGGTAAACTCTGATGCTTGGTGAACTTCAATGGGGAGTTCAGGTAAGGAAGCTTGGCTATCAAATTGCTTGAATATCCTCCCCTGCTATGGCTAAGTAAATCTTCTTTTGTTAAACATTGAATGGCCTATAGGGGTCTCTTTTCATTACATTATAGAGCCTAAATTACAAAAGAGACTGCCTTCAATCACACCAAGCCCCAAGCACCAGTCTTCAGGGGGGTTGCATTCTAATGGTAGAAAACAACACATATAGACTCTAATAGCCTTGGAGCAAATTTTAAGTTTGGGGCCTAAGTTTAAGAAAACTCTTTTTGTTGAGGAAAATATAAAGATTTTACATTTTGGTTAACTTACTGGAAAAAATTTTATTAAAAAAAACATTTTGAAGTAAGCATCTCTACATCCCTAATCTGATCCATTTTAAGAGGTGTGCTCACTATAGAATGGGATGTCAGTACATTTATAACCAGGCCTTTACACTTGCCTCTCACATCATGATTAAGAGTTAAAACCATAGGGATATTTTTTTTTACTCTAAGGAAAATATGAGAAAAGAGCTGAGCCAGCAGATAATTTGAGGCAGATAGGGAGTTTTACTATAAGTTCTGATAGCATGGCAATTGGGGAGGCTCTATCAGCATTTCCATTATAAGACACCATGAAAATGTGCTGAAAGCAGAAAGCTTCTGCACCTTGGAATAGTCCTTATAATTGTACTTAATTAATTTTCACTTCAAAGAAAAATGGATCTAGTTTTCCTTAGAATAATGACTATATATAATATATACATGCAAAGATGTGAAGTTTATTATTGTTGGTTTATCCTATTCATTATTTTATTTTTTAAAAATTATTTTAACTGTAGATTTCAAATTAGATTTTTGTAAGACAAAAAGCAAAACCATACGTATTTCCATTTTTCAAGAATCCATGTAATGATTCATCACTGAGAGTTTGTTCTTTCCTGATAGAGATCATCCTCTCCTCATTCCTCAGTGGATGATCTTTATAAGTTTTCATGGCTGAAAAAATCCATTACGTTGCACCTATTCAGCTGCTTCTGAGCCACTTTAAACCCAGGGAGGCCAACCCTCAGATAGCAGCTACATAGACCACCCCTATACCAGTACTCAAAGCCCTTTGAGTGTTGGTGCTTAGATGGCTTAGTCTTCAACAGCCTAGAGCTGGCTCCTGTTTGGTGTCCAAAAAAAGGAAGACACATTGTTTTCCATGTTCTGATCAGAGTAATTTCTGCTTAAATTCTCTGCTGGCATTCATTTCCTGTCCATAAATCATAATGTAATAACAGAAGGGGCTTTGTACATTACAAGGGATTGTACTGGTGAGGAAATGCTTATATGCTGAGACCCACATTGTCCTTTTTAACACAACGGTTATAGTTGGAAGGTAGTGATTGCAGGTAGACAGCAAGATAGCAGCAAAGATGGACTTTCATCTAATCCCTAGGACAAGCATTTGAAAAACAATGGCCAGCTGCCATAGACTGCCAACTGCCAAGGCTAATTACAAAGCAAGAAGAGGCAACAAGCAGGAATTTTTCTAACAATGGGAAATAGAACAAACTGTCGAGGATCAACTAGATAGTACAGGTGGGAAGACCTCCACCAGCAACTGTAGGGGAGAAAACCTTTTGAGTAGGAAACAGAGAAGGTTAATGGTATAGTAGTTTCCCCCAAGGCTGTACTGGTAAATATTTAACAACCAGCTTGGGGTTGGGGAGGGGATGCAGTAGGCAGAGGACACACTTTGAAATTTAATTAGCATCATTAATAGTTTTTCATCATTTTCTTAAGTCCAGATAAACAACAAACCAATAAATCAAGCACAGAATTGTTGCAACTATTTCCAAGGTGTAAATGCTCACAATGACAATTTCGCAATTGGCCCACTCATACTAGCTGGCTACAACACACCACTAGCCCTAATCAACTATCTGGCAACTTCCTATTTTAACTAACTATTCATCAAGACTAGGTTCTAAGTTCTTATTTCCATGTTGCTGAAGGACTGCAAGTGCTGTAAGTTCCCTCGAAATTCAGTCCACTGGGGCAGAGCCAAGATGGTGGAGTAAAAACAGGAACTTGTTTGAGCTCTAGCTCCAACCAACCACCTGTAAAAAAATGACTCTAAACAAATTTTAGAGCTACAGAACCCACAAAATGACAGAGAGAAACAAATCTCCTGCTGAAGGCAGCCTGGCAGGCTAACAGGAAGGGTCTATTACACTGGGCTGGGAGCCAAGGGCTGTCCCACATGAGTCTTATGGGCCCAGACCTGCACCTTCCCAGACCAGGGGCACAGACTGGCCAGAGCAGACTTGCGGAGAGTGAATCACTGGCATCTGTGGTGGTTTCCAGACTTTTCAACCCATAAACACCAAAGAGAAAGTAAAAGGTCAGTAGGGATCTCTGTTGGAACTGGGTGAGAGAAGAACATGGTCTAGCCCATTCCCCCTGGGGCTACAGGGCAGTGCTAAGGTGTGGCTACCTCTGGAGCTCCTGGCCTGCAGATCATAGGGGCACCAAGGGACCATTCAGAAGATAATCGCTCCTGCTTTGACCTGCTTGGATCTGGGTCACAGTCTTGGATGGTGGTCCTGGGGTGAGGAATGCCAGTGTTCCAGAGCTTGTGGTGTCTGTAGAGAGGGTGCCCTCCTCATAGCTCTAACAACAGTTCTGTCAATAACTGTAAAACCCCCAGCAATTTGGGACTCTAGAAGCAGAATTCTACCATGGAAAAGAGCTCAAAAGTCAAGAAATTGGCTGGCAAGAAGAGCAAACAGAGGAAGCACAATCAGACCATAGAATCAATTTTTTGGGGACAAAAAGGATTAAAACATGCAACCAGAAGAAAACAAAGTTAAAATTCCTGCATCAAAAGCTTCCAAGAAAAATATGAATTGGTCACAGACCATGGAGGAGCTCAAGATGGATTTTGAAACTCAAGTAAGGGAAGTACAGGAAAAATTGGGAAGAGAAATGAGAATGAGGCAAGAAAATCATGAAAAGTGAGTCAACAGCCTGACTGAAGAAAATAATACTTTAAAAATACATTAACTCAAATGGCAAAAGAGGATCAAAAAGCCAATGAGGAGAAGAATGCCTTAAATAGCTGATTTGTCCAGATGGAAAAGGACTTTCAAAAACTCACTGAAGAGAATGATTCCTTCAAAATTAGATAGGAGCAAATGGAAGCTAATGACTTTATGAGAAATCAAGATGCTATAAAAACAGATCCAAACAAATGAAAAAATTGAAGGCAATGTGAAATATCTCATTGGAAAGACTACCAACCTGGAAAATAGATCCAGGAGAGATAATTTAAAAATTATTGGACTACCTGAAAGTCAAGATAAAAAAAAAGCCTAGAAAACATCCATCAAGATATTCTCAAGAAAGATTGCCCTAATATTCTAGAACCAAGGGCAAAATTGAAATTGAAAGAATTCACCAAATGCCTCTTGAAAAAGATCCCAAAAAGAAAACCCTTAGGAATATTATAGCCAAATTCCAGAGTTCTCAGATCAAGGAGGAAATATTACAAGCTATCAGCAAGGAACAATTAGAATGTTATGGAAATACAAGATCTAGCAGCTTCTACATTAAGGGGTTGAAGGGCTTGGAATATGATATTCTGGAGGTCAAAGGAGCTAGGGTTAAAACCAAGAATCATCTACCCAGAAAAACTGAGTATAGTGCTCTAGGGGAAAATATGGTCATTCAACGAAATAAAGGACTTTCAAGCATTCTCGATGAAAAAATCAGAGCTGAATAGAAAATTTGAATTTTCAAATACAAGAAGTAAGAGTAGCATGAGAAAGCAAACAGGAAAAAGAAATCATAAGGAACTTATAAAAGCTGAACTATTTACATTCCTACATGGAAAAAACAATAATTGTAACTCATGGGACTTTTCTTAGTATGAGCATAATTGAAGGGAATACACACACACATACACACACACACACACACACACACACACATATATACATATATATGTATATATGTGTCTCTATATATGTGAGTGTGTGTATAAGTGTGTACATGTATATATAGACAGAGGGCACAGGATCAATTGACTAGGAAGGGATGATATCTAACATATAAAATTATGTGTTGAGAGAAAAATATATTGGGAGAAGAAGAGAGGGAAAGATAGAGTGGGGTAAATTATCTCATATAAAAGAGGCAAAAGAAAACTGTTAAAATGGAGGGGAAGAACAGGAAAGTGAAAGGGAATGGGTCAACCTTACTCTCATTGAATTTAGCTTAAGGAGGGAATAACATACACACTCAACTGAGTATTTTACCCTACAGGAAAGCAGGGGGCAAGGGGATAAGAGGGGGAATGATAGAAGGGAGGACAGATTGGGGGAAAGGGTAGTTAGAAGTAGACACTTTTGAAAATGGACAGTGTCAAAGTAGAAAACAGGATAAGTGGGGGGCAGGATATGATGGAAGGAAATATAGTTACTCTTTCACAGTATAACTACCATGGGAATGTTTTGCATAACTACACATGTATAACCTATATTCAATTGCATGTCCTACTAGAGGGGGTGGGTGAGGAGGGAAGAAAAGAAAGAATCTGGAAATCAAAGTTTTAAAAATAAATGTTAAAAATAGTTTTTACATGCAACTGGGAAATAAGATACACAGGCACTGGAGTATAGAAATACATCTTGCCCTACTAGAAAGTTAGGGGGCATGGGGGAGGATATAAGAGAAAATTGGTGGAAGGGGTATTCAGTAGGCTTGCTAACTTGGGGTGAGAGGTAAGGGAAAGACAGGGAGAATATTTGTAACTCAAAATCTTGTGGAAATGAATGTTAAAAACTAAAAATAAATAAATAAATTGAAAAAAAATTCAGCCCACTGAGGCAAAGCCCAGGTAACCCCACCTGAGAGACCACTCCAAGGGCAAAGCTTTGGCGAACAAGGACAGTTAAGTGCTTTTTTCCTATACTTCAGCTCAGACACTGCCTGGGAGACTTTTGTGTTTAGGCTTTCAGCTCATCCTCTTAATTTGTAGTAAAAATAATTCTGAGGGAGGCTGTGGCTTTTCATTTTTAGATTGATTTGAACACATTTAACATGTGTTAAAGGGCATTATGGAATTTCAAGCTTCACAAATAGGTCCTTTCATCCATCACTAACCTATAGGCCCTGTGGAAGTGAATTATTGCTGCAATTATATCAAAGTTAGTAAGACTATGGAGTGGTTTATGGGCAGGAAATGAATGGCTTTTACAATAAGAGAAAAAAGAGAGGTGCTTAGACTGAAATTACTCCTGTTGGAATATGTACAGGCCAAAGATAATCAGAACCTACAGAAATTGAGACGCAGAGCATCTTTCTGGCTTGAATAGCAGGCTTCAGATCTTGATGTCAGGTTGGTGGCTATCTCTGAAGTGGAGTCCCTGATGGAGTCAGCCCTTGGCAGAGCTATGATTCATTAGGCAAAGTTGTGTTTGGCCAACCTCCCTTCCTTTTTAACTGGCCCTCGAAGCATGCTATAGAGGCAGCTGCTTACTCTTCTACTCACAAAGGTAGTTGGCTTCTTCCCCCAGCAGATGCTATCTATCCTAAGAACGGCCACAATGATTGGATTTTTTTAAGTATCAGCTTGCAAAGATGCAAGCTGATGGGTACAAGTGAAGTATTAACATTTTAAGGAATCTTTCTGGAAGCTTTCCTATATTAATTATAATTGGTTGGGAATTGCAATTTATTGGGCTAGAGAAATCCTTTTACTAATGCAAGTCAACACCTTCTCAGCAATTTGTAGTCTTAGAGAATTTCCCAGAGTGGTGGAAGTTTAAGTGACTTACCCAGGATCACACAGCCAGTATTGTGTCAGAAAATAGGACTTGAACCCCACATCTTCTGTTTTTGAAGCCATTTCTTTATTTATTACATCGTGCCATCTCACCATTAAAAACAATAGTTAGGATTTATATCATGACTTAAGGTTTATAAAGTACTTGGCATGTTATCTAATTTGATCCTATAACAATTCTGTGATTCATATACTATCATTATCCCTATTTTATAGATGAGGAAACTGTGATTAAGTGACTAAGTGTCTAGGAGCAGCTAGGTGGCACAATAGATAGAACAATAGGTCTAGAGTCAGGAAGCCTCATCTTCCCAAGTTCAGATCTGGCCTCATATACTCATGTAATGTTAATGGGATGTAAGATCTTCCCCACCCATTAATAGGCCTCACATGGAGCCAACTGAGGGAAGCTGGATTAGGGGAGGCCTGCTTGTAGGAAGGCTTTCACACCTTTCGCTAATTTCTAATTAGGCACTGAGTCACAAGGGTTGTGATACCTCTTGGCTCTGAGAGGTGTATATATACTCTGAGTTGGTATTTTGCTTTGGGAACTTGCTTATGAGAAGAATCTTATGATTTTCTGGTCAAGATTCTGAGCGGCTGTATATTCAGAGCTCTCTGATTGCTCAGAGGTAAAGACTCTCTCGATTTAGAGATGTATGAAAAGTGTATTCAGGCAGTCAGAACCCTGTTTGTTGGTCTTTATTTCTCTGCTTATATTTTCTCAGTTTTCATTTTCTCTGAAGGTTAAAGTGCTGACTTTTTCCAGGAACTAGTGAATATAATTTAAAAAGATTGCTGAACCCTTAAACAGCTATCTTTCTTAGTAAAGCATATCTAAGAACCTGCGCTAGCAGCCTGTAGCAGCAAGCACCCCAGCGTCTCCAGGGTGGCTGCCAACACAGGTTCTTAGACCTGCTCTTCTAAAGGAAAGCAACTCAAAATGGGTTAACAATCTTGCTTTAATCAATCAAACATATAATTTACCTAATTCAGGGGGAAAAGGTCAGCACCCCGAACTTCAGAGTATACAGACAGAAACATTTCAAGCAGACAGGCCTCCAACTGTCCAACCATTACATCCATACCAAATCACAGTTACCAGAGAGGGAAGCAACAACAACTGGGTTTTTCAAAGCTGGGAGGATTGACAATGGCAGCCCAGAGTCTCATCTAGTCAAATCACACACTTCTCAAAGTGAGCCCCCAAACAATGCCTCACATCAGGGATTATATAGCCTTCTTCTGGCTCAGAGAAATGTAACAACCCTCTTGACCCAATAACAAAGTATCTCCTGAGAAACAAGCCTCCCACCACAGGCTCCAGGTGCACTTAAGCCTAGGGGCAAGGGATATCTTAAAAATTTACATTCCCATTACACACAGCCATCCTACATGTGCCAATGTAGTTGCTGCTACAACTTATTAGCTGTGTGACCCTGGGTAAATCACTTAATCCTATTTGCCTTGGTTTCTTCATTTGTAAAATGAGCCAGAGAAGGAAATGGCAAGGTACTTCAGTATACTTGCCAAGAAAATCCCAAAAAGGGGCATGAGGAGTTTGACACTGCTGAAAAAATGATGGAACAACAAAAATAAGTATATGAGGGTCACATAATCAGTAAGTGTCTGAAGCAGGATTTGAATGCAGGTTTTCCTGACTCCAAGTACAATGTTCTCTCTATTTTGTACAACCTAGCTGTTTTGAAGACTTAAACCTTCTGCCCCAAATCTAAGTGCTATTCCCTATCCCCAATCAGTCAATGAATAGATAAGCATTAGTAAGTTCTTACTATAGTTGGAACTATTCTAAGCACTATACAGTTCTGGAACTCAAAGATCTCACATTCTAAGAGGAGATATAGAACATAGATATATAGGTGTATACATATCGCAAGCAAAGCAGGAGCAAGGTAAGTTTGGATGGGAAGACAGGGACAACTAGGAGGATTCAGGAATTATGGCTTGCAGAAGATGGTATTTGAATTGAACCTTAAAGAAAACCAGGGAATCCAAGATGACAGTAGAGAAGGAGATCATGGAGATGGAAGGGGATAGGGGAAGTACAAAGGCACAGAAATGGGAGATGGGGTGCCTTATATGAGGAATACTAAGCAGCCTGGTTTAACTGAATTGTTGAGAATGGGAGAAAAACTGGAGAGGTAAGAAGAGGCCAGGTTGAAGAGAGCTTTGAATGTCTCCTCAGGTTCTCTTTGTAACATATGTCATCAGTTTGTACTGTTATGTTGCTATTGTCGACACATCACTTTAAAAAATTATAGAATTTTAGAAATGGGAGTTTCATCAAAGATTACTAAGTCCAAGACCCTACCCAAAGCAAAGCCCTTAGAAAATGATTTTTCATTCTTTGCTTGAAAATTTCATGTGCTAGGGAACTCATTTCCTCCTAAGGCCACCATTTGACATTTTGAGAAACTCTAACTATTAGGAAGGATTACCCCTGCAACCCTTATATTAAATAAAATTTTGCCTTTTTATAATTTTCACTCACTTAGGGGCAAGGAAAATAAATCTAATCTCTCCTCCACACAATTGTTGTTGTTCAGTCATGTCCAACTCTTTGTGACCCCATTTGGGGTTTTCTTGGCAAACACACTGATGTGTTTTGCCATTTCCTTATCCAGCTCATTTACAGATGAGGAAACTGAGGAAAACAGGATTAAGTGACTTGCCCAGTGTCAGATAGCTAGTAAGTGTCTGAAGTCACATTTAAACTCAGGCCCTACTGATTCCAGGGTCAGCACTATCCACTGCACCACCTGCCCTCCACAGAATAGGTACATAAATACTTAAAGACAACTATCAAGGCTCTCCTGAGTTGTCCCTTTGAAGTTTCTTAAACTAATCCTTCTATGACATCATTCTCTTTCCCTTTGTCATCTTGGCCATCCCTTTGGGTACATGAAAGCTTGTCATATTTCTTATAGAAAGTGGTGATCAAAACTGGACAGAAAACTCCAAATGGATGTGTTCATGATTTGACATGCAATGAAGTACAGTGAGACTATCACCTTTCTCACTGTGAACCATGGTGGAGTCTAAAATTGCAATAATTGTTTCTAGAAACCACATAACACTTTATGAGAAGCCCTAGGTCTTTTTCAGATAAAGTTCTTTGCTCACACCTACCATAATCCTTATCCCATGCTAAGCTTGTACAAAAGATATTTCTTTTTTTTTCTTTTCCTTCCTTTTTTTCCTTCCTTCTTTTCTCCCTCCTAGCTTTCTTTTTTCCTTCTATGTCTTTCCTTTTCTTCCTTCGTTCATTCCTTCCTTCCTTTCTCTGTCTCTGTCTCTCTGTCTCTGTCTCTCTCTTTCTCTCTTGTTCTTTCTGAATGGCAGCATGACATAGCGAAAAGTGAACTAATTTTATAATTAATGGGTCTGAGTTAAAACCCTCAATGTCACTTACTACTTGTATGACCTTGGGCTTAAATCAGTTTATCTTTTTGGAACTCAATTTTCCCATCTGTAAAATGAAAAGATTGAACTAGATGACCCCTGATGTCCCTTCTGGAAATAAATACATGATCCTCTTAACCCAAGGGCAGGACTTCATGTTCTTCAACACTAAATTTCAACCTGCTGGCTTCAGTCCAGCCTTTCATAACATTAACATCTTCATCATCAAAGCTGACTTTTACATACCACTTTAAGGTTGATAAACAATGTATAAGTATCATCTCTTACATTCATATATATATATATACATATATATATAAGTATATATATATGTATGTATATATATATATATATATATATATATATATATATATATATATATTTAGATATTAACACTTACAACCAGCATATATGGTAGATACTACAGGGTTTATTATCCACATTTTACAGATGAGAAAACTAAGGTTAAGAAACGTTAAGAGAGCCAGAGTGATATTGTGAGCACAATATTAAACTTGGAATCTGGAAGACTGATTTTAAAAAAAATGGTTTAATATTTTGTTTTCCCCCAATTACATGCAAAACCATTTTTAATATTTTTTTTTAATTTTGAGTTCCAAATTCTCTCCCTCCCCCTCCCTGCCCCATTGAGAAGGCAAATGATTTGATATAGGTTATAGATGTACAGTCACACAAAATATTTTCCATGCTAGTCATGAAAGAAAACAGACAAAAAAACCCAAACAACCCCCCCCCCACAAAAAACAACCCCAAACCAAACCAAAAAGATGAAGAAGACAAGCATGTTTCAATCCGCATTTAGACTCCATCAATTCTTTCTCTGGAGGTATGATGGCATTTTTCTTCAAAAGTACTTCAGAATTATCTTGGATCATTGTATTGTTGAGAGTACCTAAATTCATCATAGTTGTTCACTATACAATATTGCTTTTACTGTGTATGATGTTTGCTGGGAGCCAAAGAGGCCTGAGCCAGGCCTTCAGATAATTACCCTGATATCAGTGGACCCAAATATCCTCTTTGAGAAGTGACTTTTTGTCAAATTATCTCTGGAGTTCTTTTGATATGGGTTACACTTATAAGGATGTTGTTTAAGTTCTGAGACAAAAAAGCTCTGCCTCAAGACTTTAGTTGTTCAAAACCAAAATATCTGAATTCTTAGGTGGTCAGTTCCTATGCAGATGTACTTGATGATGCGGCTTTGGCATCAGGCCTTGAAGCCAGCTCTCAAGGGCATCCTTTGTAATGTGACTGCATATGAAAGGAGTTAACTGACTTTTCCTAAGACTTTCTGGCACCTAGAGAACAAAAGGCCTTACTGCCATGCTACTTCCAGGATATGACAGACTAAGATAATGATATGAATATTGAGTCCCCTTCCTTTGTCTCATTGTCCTATAAAAACCTTGTCCTAAGAATCAATAAATTGAGTTCATCATTCTTCCTTGAACTACCCACATGGCCTAGTCATTTCTTATTCACATCTCCAAATCATGCTAAGTGCTGGACACTGAGCAGCCCATGGCAAATGTTCTCCTGATTTTGCTCATTTAACTTTGCATTGGTTCATGTAAGTCTTTCCTAGTTTTTCTGAGAGCCTACTATTCATCATTTCTTGAAGTAGAATAATATGCCATAACAATCATATTCAACAACTTGTTCAGTCATTCTCCATTTGATGGGCATTCCTTCAATTTCCAATTCTTTGCCACCATTAAAAAAGCTGCTATCAATATTTTGTATATATAAATCCTTTTCTTTTAAAAAAATCTCTTCATGATATATACTAGTAGTGGTATTACTCGCTCAAAGGATATGGATGCTTTTATAGTCCTTTGGGCATAATTACAAATTATTCTACTGAATGGTTGAATCAGGGTAGAACTTCACCAACCATACATTAGTGTTTCAATTTTGCCACAGCTGTTCCAACATTTGTCATTTTCCTTTTCTATCATATTCTCCAATTTGATAGGTGTGGGTTGGTAGCTCAGAGTTCTTTAAATTGCATTTCTTTAATTGTTATCTAGAGCATTTTCCATATGATTATAGATAGCTTTGATTACTTTATCAGAAAACAGCCTGTCCATATCCCTTGACCATTTATCAATTGAGGAATGGCTCTTACTTTGAGAAATTTAATTCAATACTAGTTATGATTACTGTGTACTTATTTCCATCTTATTTTCCCCCAATTTATTCTACTCACTCCTTTCACCCTGTCCATCCTCAAAAGTTTTTTGCCTCTGTCTTTTAGACACCCCAATCTGCTCTTCCTTCTATGAATGCATCCCCTTCTCTTATCCCCATCCCCTCCTGCTTTCCTGTAGGGTAAGATAGATTTCTACACCCAACTGAGTGTGTTATTCCCTCTTTGAAGGCAATTTGATGAGAGTAAGGTTCACTCACTCCCACTCTCCACCTCCCTCATCTCCACCTCGCCACTGTAAAAACTCTTTCACACTTCTTTTACGTGAGAAAATTTATTCATTCTACCTTTCTCCTCCCCCTTCACCCCAGTGCATTCCTCATTCTCACCCCTTACCTTTATTTTTAAAATAATCTAACCATATCATATTCACCTCACACCTGTGCCTTCTGTCTATGTGTACTCCTTCTAATTGTCCTAGTGATGAGAAAGATTTTAGGATTTACAAGTATCATTTTCCAATGTAGATATGTAAACAGTTTAATCTTATTGAAATCCTTGTGATTTCTCTTTCCTCTTTATCTGTTTATGCTTCTCTTGAGTTTTGTACTTGAAAGTCAAAATTTCTATTTAGTTCTGGTCTTTTCATCAGGAATGCTTAAAGGTCTTCTATTTTATTGAATATCCATTCCCCCCAAAGGATTATATTCAGTTTTGCTGGGCAGGTGATTCTTGGTTGTAATCTTGCTCTTTTGCCCTCTGGAATAGCATATTCCAACCTCTCCAATCCTTTAATGGGAAAGTTGCTAAATCTTTTCTTATTACTGTGGCTCCATGATATTTAAGTTTTTTGTTTTGTTTTGTTTGTTTTTGTTTTTTTCTGGCTGCTTGCAACATTTTCTCCTTAACCTGGGATCTCTGGAATTTGGCTACAATACACTCTAAATCACAAAAATTCCTTTTCATTTTGGAACCTCTTTCAGGAGGTGACCAGTGGATTCTTCCAATTTCTATTTATTCTCCTGGTTCTAAGATATCAGGGCAATTTTCCTTTATAATTTATTGAAACATGGGTTCTTTTTTATGATTTTCAAGTAGTTCAATAATTCTTAAATTATCTGTACTTGATCTATATTTAATGTCAGTTGTTTTTCCAATGAGATATTGTGAATTTTCTTATATATTTTTGTTCTTTTGATTTTGCTTTATTGTTTCTTAATGGCTCATAAATCATTAGCTTCCACTGGCCCAATTCTAATTTATAAAGATGATTTTCTTTTGTGAGCTTTTGTGACTCTTTTTTCCATTTGGCCAATTCTGCTTCCTAAGGAGTTTGTCTCATTGTATTTTTGTTCTTCTTTTACCATTTGAACTATTCTGTTTTTATTTTCCTTTTCTTTCCTGAAGCAAAGTGACTTGCCTGGTGTCACACAGCTAGTAAGTGTCAAGTGTCTGAGACTGAAGTTGAACTCAAGTTATCCCAACTCCAGAGCCAGCACTCTATCCACTCCACGACCTGGTTTACCCTATTCTGTTTTTTAAGGAGTTATTTTGTTCAGTAATTTTGTGTGTGTGTGCCTCCTTTACTAAGCAGTTGACTCTTTTTTTCATCATTTTCTTGCATCATCCTCATTTCTATTCCTAATTTTTCCTCTACCTTTCTTCCTTTTTTTTTTTTTTTGCTTTTTGGAGGGCAATTGGGGTTAAGTGACTTACCTAAGGACACATAGCTAGTTTTTGTGTTAAGTGTCTGAGGCTGGATTTGAACTCAAGTCCTCTTGACTCCAGGGTTGGTGCTCTATTCACTGCGCCACCTAGTCGCCCCTACCTTTCTTACTTATTAAAAAATCCTTTTTGAGCTCTTCCATGGCTTGAGTCCAATTCATATTTTTTCCTTGAGGTTTTGGATATAGTCATTTGGACATTGTTGTCTTCTGAGTGTGTGTGTGTGTGTGTGTGTGTGTGTGTGTGTGTGTGTGTGTGTGTTGTTATCTTCCCTGTCACCATATATTTTTCTGAGTTTTCTTCTCTTAGTTTTTTTCTGTTGTTTGCTCATTTTTCCAGCCTATTTCTTGACTTTTATCCCCTATGCTAAAGTGGGGCTCTGCTTCTGGAGTGGAGAGTGCACTTTTCCAAGCTTCAGGTTTTTTTTTTTTTTGCGAATGCTTTCAGAGCTCCTTTTGAGGGTTCTATAAGCTTCTAGTGCTTCCAAGGTTGTATAATCTAAGGAGAGGCATGTTTGTTAGTCTCCTGGCCTGTGCTCTGGTCTGTGAGTTACCACAAGCACTCTTTTCTACCATGGTCCCTGCTCCTCTGCAGGTGCAACCTCTGGGGTGCTAGTGCTCCTCTTTACTCTGTGACTGTGACCCAGGACTGTGACCTAGATCTGAGAATGGACAATGCAACCAGTCTTGCACCTGGTCAGCAAAGGGACTCCTGTAATCTCCTTCTGACCATTTGTCTGACCTCCTTACCATATATGGGCTAAGAGGCCCAGAAACTGCCACTGGTACCACTGATTCATTCAGTCACCTTCAAGGTTTGCTCCTGCTTTTCTGGGGCCCATCTGCACTGGCACAGCCTGTACTAGACTGTGCTCCACTCACCCCAGTGAGATAGTTGTTTCCTGTTGACCTTCTAAATTGCTGTGGGCTAGAAAATTGTTTCATTCTGGTCCTTTTGTGAGTTCTGCCACTCCAGAATTTGTTTGGGGGCAATATTTTGAAGGTATTTGGAGGGGAATTTAAGATACCCTAGGTGAGTCCCTGCTTTTTCTCCATCATCTTGGCCAAATCTGGAAGACTTTGATTCAAATGCTGTCTGTGACATTTACTCATTAAATGACCATAGGAAAGTTTAATAAGTTTGTATTAAACCTCAGTTTCTTCATCTGTTAAATGGGGATAATAAGAATACTTGCTTAATAGGACTATTCTGAATATCAAATGAGATAATGTGTAAAGCACTTTCCAAGCCTTAAAGCACTATATAAATGACAGCTGTTATTATTGTTGTTTTGTCACTGGTTCACCTCTCTGATCCTTAGTTTTCTCATTTGTAAGATGGAAATAATAATGTTTGTAGTGCCTACTTTATGGAGTTATTGAGAAGAGTCAATGAAGTCATGTCTGCAAAGTTACATGAAAATGAGAAAGCACTATATAAATGTCAGCTGTCATTATTATAAAGGGATTTTCCAGTGAGCATATATGATGGGATTCAAAGCCATGTCATCTGCTGTATTAGCTACCCTTTCCATTGATAACGATGTAATTTTTGTAGTCACCTAAGATACTGATAAAAATGTGTGATTGGATGGGGGCAGCTAGGTGGCGCAGTGAGTAGAGCGTCAGCCCTGGAGTCAGAAGGACCTGAGTTTGGATCTGGCCTCAGACACTTAACACACACACAAACAAAAACCTAGCCGTGTGACCTTGGGCAAGTTACTTAACCCCAATTGCCCTCAAACAAAGAAAAAAAAATGTATGATTGGTGCAAATCATTTACATTCTCAGGTCTTCCATTTCCTCTCCTACATGAAAAGAACAATTTGGGCAAATGACCACTAAATTCTCTTCAAGCTCAAAATTTCTAAGTTACGTTAAATAGGACTGGGGAAAGGTCTGTAAAGCCCTCTATTTTTGAAGAAACCCTGGATTATTTGCATATTTATGTCTTTCATGTGAAACATTTTGTGTTGACAACTGTCACTTGAGTCTCAAGGACAGAGTTGGAAAATCACAGAAATTCAGAATGTGGAGGGACCTCAATAACCATCTCATATAGCCTTTCTACCTCTTAATATGTTACCCTCTCATATTCAGAATAATAGTCAACTGTGATTTACTCTGATTATCACAGCTAAAGATAACATTCTACTCTTAGTAAACTGTTTATAAAGTCCACAGTGACATGCTTTCTCTCTCTCTGAAAGGCATGCTTACCAGTAGTGCCTTCTGGGCATGAACAGTCTGTGGCCATCATTTTCAGTCTGCTGGAATTTTGTATCTATTGACGCTTTTGATCTTTACATTACAAAGTTTCAGTGAGAGGAACTGATCCTAACAAGTCCAGCAATTCCCATCCATTGAGTAGAGAATCAGAAATTGTCCTGCCTTCAACTTTCTGCTTTTGAATTTACCACATAATACTTTTTCAGGGGCAATTATGATGACCATTCTTACATAACATTTTTGTGCTGAAACACTCTGGGAATAAAAAAAAAAGAAGAGATAAATGTCATTATTTTATGCCACTGACCTGTATGCTGTGGGCACCTAGGAAATGCTTTATGTGGTTGATTCTCTTGTGCCACCCACCTCTATGGCGGGTGGGTCAGAACCTTCTTACCTGAAGTAATTCCTTGGGTTCTTTGTTATTCTATGAAAGACCTAGCTGTAGAAGGCTACCAGTTTCCAAAAACTCTACAGAGTGTGGACACTGGGTACCAAGTGACTCACCTCATGACTGTACCACATCACAGTGTGGGATACAAGAATTCCCTCTTGGGAACCTCAGATTCCCAAGACAGGAGACTACATTGACTCGGGCTCATGTGATATTACTTAACACTTACTCAGCACAAATGTACACTGGGCATCTTCCTGCTACAGAGAGATACAAGTACAATCTCGACCTTTGAATTCTTGACTGATATTTAGAAGCTTACTAAGATATGATGAAGGCCCCAAGAAAGCCTTTGAGGAGACCTGAAAGACCAGAGAGGGTATGATGCCAATTCTTTTGTTTTTTTGTGACTTGCAATCACCCCCCACCCCCACCCCATGTAATGAGAGTGTTTCATGATATTCTTTTTTTTTTTGGTTTTTGGAGGGCAATTGGGGTTAAGTAACTTGCCCAAGCCCACACGGCTAGGTTTTTATTTTTTTATTTATTTCTATGTGTGTTAAGTGTCTGAGGCCGGATTCGAACTCAGGTCCTTCTGACTCCAGGGCCGACGCTGTACTCACTGTGCCACCTAGCCACACCTCAAGATATTCTTTTTAAGGAACTCAGAGTGCCTTATAAATGTGACAATAATGATCATCATCATCATCATCATCATCATCATCATCAACATCATCATCATCATCATTATCATAACACATAACATTGATTTAGTGCCTAAAAGTTTATAAAGTACTTTATAAATGTTATCTCATTTAATCTGTAAATTAATCAGGAAGCCTTAAGTAAGCACTTACTGAATACTAGGCACTGTGTTAAGTGGCCTTAGAGACAGTTTCATGTTTATATGCTATACATAGAGTATCCACAATTCTCATCACTTAACGAGGATACATAAACACTTTAAAGAAAACAACATATCAACTGAGGAGCAAAAAAAGCATGTTAAAATGCCCCCATAATATATTCTCTAGCATTCTCACTCGATGGCTGCATTTTATATATTTGCAACACATAAATTAGCCATCAGACTTCTGGTTTCTGTTTCCAAAACATCTCTCAAATACATTCCCATTCTCTACTCATTCATCCACCAGCCTAACTCAGACATTCATTATTTCTCACCTGGTATTTAAAAACAGACTCTTGTGGGCGGAGCCAAGATGGCAGAGTAAAAACAGGAACTTGCTTGAGCTTGTTCCCCCAGTTGCTTCTAACACCTGTAAAAATGACTCTAAACAAATTTTAGAGCTACAGAACTCACAAAATGACAGAGTGAAACAAATCTCCCACTAAAGAAAGCCCAGCAGGCCTACAGGAAGGACCTATTTTACCAGGCTGGGAGCAGATTGCAGTCCCACAAGGGTCACACCAGTACAAATCAGGCCAGAGCAGACTGAATCACTGGGGACTGAATCTGGGGACTGAATTGCTGGCAGCTGTTGTAGTTTCCAGACTTCTCAACCCCAAAATGCCAAAGACAAAGTAAAAAGTCAGTGGGGAAATTCTGTTGGACTTCAGTGAAAGAGTGAAAGAGTGAGCTTGGTCTAGGCCCTGCCTCCAGGGCAGTAAAGGTGGTGGTGGCTGCAGTGTGAGGAGCAGCAGCAATAGAAGTGGCTGCTTATGGAACTCTAGGCCCACAGATTTTGGAAGGACCTATTGAATGATCAGAGGGCAATCATAGGAATCTTTTTGCTGGCACTGAGGCAGGATTCTCTTGATTTGCCCTGTCTGGATCTGGGTTAAAATCTTGGGTAGTGGTCCTGGGGTGAGGAAGACTGCTAGCGTGGGCAGAGCTTGAAATAGCTATGGAGAGGGAATCCTCCTCACAGTTCTGAGGCAGGTACCTAGAAGCAGCTTTGACAACAGCTATGCAAAACCCCAGAAATTTGAGACATAGCTCTCTCCACTCTGGAAGCAGAGTTCACTGTGACAAAGAGCTCAAAAGTCAAGTAGTTAGCTGGGAAGATTGGCAAGCAGAGGAAGCACTATCAGACCATAGAATACTTTTTTGGGAGCAAAAAGGATCAAAACATGGAATTGGAAGAAGACGACAAAGGCAAAACTCCAATATTAAATGCCTCCAAGAAAAATATGAATTGGTCACAGGCCATGGAGGAACTAAAAAAGGAGTTTGAAAATTCAGTAAGAGAATTAGAGGAAAAATTGGGAAGAGAAATGATAGTAATGCAAGAAAATCATGAAAAGTGAGTAAACAGCTTGCGAAAAGAAACCCCCCAAAATACTGAAGAAAATAACACCTTAAAAAACAGACTAACTCAAATGGCAAAAAAGGTCCAAAAAACCCCCACAAAACAACAAAACAAAACAAAGAGGAGAAGAATGCCTTAAAAAGCCAAATTGCCCAGATAGAAAAGGAAATTCAAAAACTCACTGAAGAAAATAATTTCTTCAAAATTAGAATGGAGCAAATGGAAGTAAATGATTTTATGAGAAATCAAGATATTGTAAAACAGATCCTAACAAATGAAAAAATAGAAGGCAATCTGAAATATCTCATTGGAAGAACCATTGACGTGGAAAATAGATCCAGGAGAGATCATTTAAAAATTATTGGACTACCTGAAAACAATGATCAAAAAAGAGCCTAAACATCATCTTTCAAGAAATTATGAAGGAAAACTGCCCTGATATTCTAGAATCTGAGGTTAAAATAGAGACTGAAAGAATACACCAATCACCTCTTGAAAAAGATTCTAAAAAGAAAACTCTTAGGAATATTATAGCCAAATTCCATAGTTCTCAGGTCAAGGAGAAAATATTACAAGCAGTCAGGAAGAAACAATTTGAGTACTGTGTAAACACAATAAGGCTAACACAATATCTAGCAGCTTCCACCTTAAAGGATTGAAGGGTTTGGACAATGTTATTCCAGATGTCAAAGGATCTAGGATTAAAACCAAAAATCACCTGCTGAACAAAACTGAGTTCAATACTTCAGGGAAAATATGGACATTCAATGAAATAGAGGACTTTCAAGCATTCTTGATGAAAAGACCATAGCTGAACAGAGAATTTCACTTTCAAATACAAGAATCAAGAGAAGCATGAAAAAGTAAACAGGAAAGAGAAATCATAAGGAACTTATTAAACTTGAATTGTTTACATTCCTACATGGAGAAGTGATATGTGTAAGATATGTACATCATGAGACTTTTCTCAGTATTAAGATAGTTAAAGGGAATATGTATGTGTGTGTGTGTGTGTGTGTGTGTGTGTGTATGTGTGTGTGTGTGTGTATATATATGTGTGTGTGTACATAGAGGTCACAGTGTGAGTTGAATATGAAGGAATGATATTTTTAAAATGAATTTAAGAGGTGAGAGAAGAATATGTTGGGAGAAGGAGAAATGGAGAGATAGAATAGGTTAAATTATCTCACAAAAATGAGGCAAGAGAAAGCTGTTACAATGGAGAGCAAGAGCAGTGAGGTGAAAGGGAATGAGTAAACTTTACTCTGATTGAATTTGGATTAAAGAGGGAATAACATACACACTCAGTTGGGTATCTTATCCTACAGAAAAATAGGGGGAAGGGGTATAAGTGGGGGTCATGATAGAAGAGAGGGCAGATTAGGGGAGGAAGTAGTCAGAAGCAAACCATTTGAAAAGGGTCAAAGGAGAAAATAGAATAAATGGGGGGCAGGATAGGATGGAGGGAAATAAAGTTAGTCTTCCACAATATAACTACTATGGAAATATTTTTCATAACTACACATGTATAACCTATATTGAATTGCTTGTCTTCCTAGTTTGGGCAGGTGAGAAGGGAAGAAGGGAGATAATCTGGAACTGAAAGTTTTAAAAACAAATGTTAAAATTGTTTTTACATGCAACTGGAAAACAAGATATATAGGCACTGGGGTATAGAAATCCATCTTGCCCTACCAGAAACTAAGGGAGAAGGGGCTAAGGGGAGACAGAGGGGAATATAAG